>JAMXBB010000003.1:54189739-54303249 GCA_024138015.1 Lumnitzera littorea | reverse complement strand
CTATCCCCCCCCCCCCCCCCCCCCCCCCCCTCGAAACCTTATCCCACGGGTGTACTTTCAAGCTTAATAGAGAAACATCCAACAAATATTAACTCGTTCCTTTTTTGTTTCCATAAAAAAAAAAAAACTACTAATTGATTATACCTATTAACAAGTTCCTTCAAATGTCAAATTATCAAAGTAGAACCTATCCCTCAACAATTCCAACTTATCATCTTTATGGTTCGCGTATGGCTCTATTATACCAGCTACTATAACCCATAGTTGTCAAGTCAACAATAGGAAATTTAACTAGAGTAATTTCATCAAGCATCTCATTTTCATGTTTCTTAGCTAAGCCCTCTTCATTAGAGATGCCTTCTTCTTTTTAAATTTCTTCTAACATAAATATTTTCTACTAGGGTCACACCCAGCTTCCAATTGTATGAGAGAAAATATATGGAAATTTAAGGGAAAAAAATTAAAATATATATATGCAATTATATGGGTAACTACATATGGTAGTTGTCATATAAAGAAGTATAGCCATGGCATTTTTACTCTAATTATAGGCATTTGGTTTATCAATTGAGTCTAATTGTTGGTATTAATTTTGACCGACAACAATTTGGATAAAAAAATTTCTCAAACCATAAAATTTCAATTTAGTTGGTTTGGTTTACGGATTAAACCATATTTTATAATGAAAGAAAGTATATTTGCATAATATAGATGTACACATCTAACTAAGTAGTCATATGCATGCTACATGCGCAACACACTACACGTGTCTTTAGAGGAATGATGTGAGAATGACTCCAATAAGGATGATTGAGAGAAAACGGAATAGGGAGGAAGAATAGGTAATCTCTAAGTCTCAAGTGCATAAGTGATAGACAATATTTAAGAAACCTCAAACGTCACCTTGCAGCTTGAGCGAAATGAGATCAATTCTTTACCTAAACTAGTAGCTTGATCTTAGAGAGCAAAGTTCTCACAAAACAATATTATTTCTCAATTCTCTCCAAAAGTTGTAAAAGAAGAGGAAAAGTTGAGCATTCATAAGCTCGTAGGCATAATGATATCCATCGAATCATTTCAATGGTCAACAAATAAGATGGGGTTTTACTTAGTCCATAATTAGCTTAAATGAGCTTGCAAAAGGCTTAAGCCAATGGCCTTCTTATAAGTACATGAGCCTACTCAAAAAAGGTTGAAAGCAAGTCAATCAGTCCAACGATCCCTACTTTAAGCTCACCAATCTTGAATTATCCTAATATGAACTTGACTCCTTAGACTCTATCACCTAACCCATAGAATTGATCCTAAATAAATAATAGGTTTAGCATAATAATTAATATAATATATTTTAGCCCTCTACACATAACATCTAATCTCATTAGAAAAGTATTCAATTCATTTAACAATAATAAATATTGGCATCATGTAAAGGATTGATGAAGTCAATTTTATACTAAAAAGAAATTTCAAATGTGTTTTGACGACTAATGTAATTGATAAAATTAAGATAGTATAAATTTGAATTGTCCCATATAGACAATTTATAAATTATGGCAATAGAATTTAAATAAATATATATATTTGAATAAATGTAAACTAAAAGTTCTTTTTAGGTGTCACGTCATAACCGAAGAATTTCTTTAGTTACATATAAAAATATTATCATGTTTTTTAAAACAGTTAAGTTTTATAATTTGGTTTGGTTTTTTCTTCCAAACCAACAATAGATTTTTAATTTAGTTTCGACTGTAAATTCAAAACCAAATTACAAAAAAATTAAAAATTGTATTTTCAGTTTAGTTTGCCAATTGGCTCTATTTGGTCTTTCTTTCCCACCCCTAAAATCTCTACCCTTTTGTTTATATTGATATGTATATGTGTATATATATATATATATATATATATATATGAATTCTCAACGTTTTGAAAAATTGTTCAGTTTGAATGTTTCAATTAATGCAATTGAATATTTAGCGCAATGTTTGACGTATGTCACCTTCAGTCAGCTTATAGTATAGGAAAGAATAAAAAGTATAAGATCAAAAGGGGAAAGAAAAAGGGAAAGAAGAGGAGGAAAAAATTTTAAAGTAAATATATGAAAACCTTATGTGGCCTCTCTCCAATCAAAGTCAGCGTCAGCCTACCAAGGACGGAGACAATCGTCCACCACCAACAAAAAGGTGTTAGAAGAGCGCTCTCTCCGCCCACTTGCAATCCTTCTCCACTTTTCAGTTAGACTACATGGCATGGTTACTTTCCTTACCGTGTTATTCATGCCATATTCTTTATTTAATAGGCGGAGCCATCATATTTCATTTTAATTACGTTCCAAGCAGCTAGGTTTTGCAACAGTAGTACGTAGATCAATTTGGTTTTCTTTAAGACACAAATCTTTTATTAACTTCTAGCGCCCGTTAAAAGATTATGGTAACTATTAGGTATCTTAAAGATGGATATTGAATATTTCTAGTATCATGATTCATTGTGCCAAGACCCAAACAATCATTATTTAATCTCAATGAAATATTCTTTCTAGGAAATCTCTTTCTTCAAAACTCCTACACAATATTATGAGAGAACATGTTCTTGCCAAAAGGATTCACCCTTAGTTTTCTTCAAAACCTTGCTTAGCCAATTGAACCAACTTTGAATTTGACAAATTTAGTTACTAAGATGATGTTTCGCTGGTGATAGCTAGCTACCCCTAACCTTTTATGAAAAAAATTTTCCTCCTGTACATTGTTAGATTTTTTTTTTTAAATCTATTTTGTGTGTTATTAATCAAACATATGTAATGATATATTCATTTACTATGACTATGAGTCAATCAAGAGGTGACATATATTAAACTTTGATAGATTATTTAACTGAATCATCAACATGAGTCGAGCATAAAATTTCCAAAACGTTAAAGATTTCGATTAGGGAAAGAAAAAAAAAAAAAAAAAGCAAAACAGAAGGATTAAACATCAAAGAAAATTAGTCAGACATTCAACAGATTACATACTATCATGTATTATCTCTTGCATAAAAAAATAAAAATAAAAAAGGGCAAAAATAGTTTTGAGGATTTCCATCCGGAAACTTTAAAATGAACATAGGGAATTTTCTTATTTGAAGCGATGCTTCAACTTTCAATCCTTCATCCATGTAAATCGGGTTATACAAGTCGGTGACTATTAAAACTCGTACCATGTAATGTAGTCAGTCATGTCAATATCTATGCAACTTTTGTTCCATTTCTGCACTCATCTTGATTAGTAAAGTTTTGAAATAAGATGTCTAATCCTTTAAAAATGGACATACATTTCTTGTTCTAATTATATTTTATTTGACTAGGCTAGTCAGAGTTTAGTGCATTAGATTTAGATGTGATATTTGTAATTTTTCTTTAGTTGGATACTAGAAAATTAAGTCCGGGGTCCATAATAGCATATTCGAAACACTAAGCGGAAATCCGGAAAACTGAAATAAAAGTCAAGAAGAAGGAACTACCCTAGTTGTCTCACTCCAAATTAAAGAGTCCACGATGAAATGATAAAATTTGAGTAGAAAATGCAAAAATGAGGCTATAGAAGGAAGGGAGAGAATAAAGAAAAAGAAAAATGCACTGGCGAATGGTTGTCATGGTACATACTTTTCTTTTTCTTACCTTAACTCTTTATTCCTCGGTTGGGCTATGCAACAATAAGCAATATTCTGCTAATTTCATTGTTTGTGTGATGACATTGGTTATCATTTGAAGCATTGTTAGATATGCCCGGTGTCGGCTGAGGATACCCAAGGTCAAACATTAGAAGCAAGTAAAACAGATACTGCATTCAGGTCATCTACCGATGCAGGTTTCTGATGGAGTTCTCTAGGACAAGTCCTAGAATAAGCTTCATCAAAGGTAGTCATTACATATAAAATCTTTTCTTTTCTTCATTTCTTTTTCTTTTTTTTTTTACTTTTTATGATACACTCATTATATTTTCATTTCTTTCTTTCTTTTTTTCCCTTCAACCTCAAAATATGCTAGATGTAGAGAATTCTAAAACTATCATAGAGCGTTCTCAAACTATATGATGCTTTAAAGTTAGATATGGTATCAACTTTCCAAACCATTCGACCTTAGTCTTAAAACTTTATGTAGCTTTCCAGCATGAATCTTTAGTTAACACTGTTAGTTTTTAAATATTTAAAGGATTCAAAGAAAAAAAAGATAGTTTCATTAATTTTTTGTTCCTTATTGGACAAAGAAGAACCAATAAATACATTTTTTTTTATCTGGCATTTTTTTTTTTTTTGGTATTTCATAGTAATTGGGCAGTCATGTTGCCCACATTAACTAAAACCTCCTATTTAAAAATACTTAATGATCAGGTTCACAATAGCAATCAATGTTATTTGGCAAGTGTAATCTTATTTTTGATACTTTCAAATAAGGAAACTCTATACCTTTTACCTCATTTTCCTTATTTGTTAAAAGAAAAGGAAAACACCCCTCTTTACGATTTGGGCATGCCTATCTTATCTCAAGCTACATAATCGTTCTCCCTTCCCTTTCTCGCCGATAATGTATGAGAAGACGCTAATTTGATTATTGGTTATGCTGGTCCTAATAGATTAAGAAGGGATTGAAATGATTGCTGTAAAACTCAATAATTGTTTACGTAGTATTGTTTTGCAAAACCCTTCTTAAGTGTTCCATCAATAGCAGTAACTAGAACCTATAGCACTACAATTATTAGAGTTACAAGAAAACACAATAAATAAATATAAAACGGAATTGTAAATGTAAAGTAAATAAATAGAGAGAGAGTAAGAAGATCGGGATGGACTCTAAACAACTCATGGATGCAACACAAACTAACTCACAGAACACAACAGAATTTAGAAAAACTCCATACAAATCTTCACAAATAACAATCAAATACTAATTGCAGTACGATCACTCGAAACATAGGCAACACAACCATAGTAACTCCAACATTTCGGCAGCTCTCTCTCGAACACACTACTATAATAATAGCTAATAACTTCAACTCAAAACACCTTCAACACTATACGACAACACAAGAACAACTTCACTCACAAACACTTCCCTTATCATTATCAAAAGCTTTCGTGCTAAAAGATTATATGCCTTAAGAAATAGCCACAAGGATATCAACCAGGACAACAAAATCGAGGTAACTCCTTCTAACTATAAGAGAAAGCTATATGATGCAAGAATAAAAGGTGAGCTACTTGTATAGAAATTATGCACCAGACAATATGATGCAAGAATAAAAGGTTAAGGTTCTCACTATAGTTCGTTGTTAATAAGTATAAATTACTCTACACTTTTTAAACATATTTAGGCATAAATTATTTGTAATTGTATTCATTTCTAAAGTTCTTGGTATTTAATTAGATAATATATCAATTTCAAATGATTTAAAATCATAAAGATGAAATTTACACAAAAACAATGCAATTTAAGGCAATCACAGCTATAAGGAGAAGAAAACTTTGAAGGAAAACCTTGAAGAAAAACCAAGATACATTTCATCACGATTGTGATAATAAAAGATTTGAATGATCAGTACTGATCACACCCTTCATCACTAATATGATTGAGGAAGTTATTAAGAACCCCCTATTAATCACACCCGTGATTGTATATCAAGAGGATGATTACTCCCTTGATCACAAGCGTGATGAGAAGAAATGTTTGTGACGAGGAGTTCACGTTCATGGTCATGGTCGTAATTATTGTAGATTTGTGTTTTCTAAGACTATCATACCCCGAGTCACGAGCATGATGGGAGTAGACATAACCGTTTTTTTTTTTTTTACTTTTTCACACGAACTAGTGCATATAATAGATCTTAACATTAGGGGATATCTTGAAATAATGTATTTCGAGCTCTTTGATGAGAAGAATATAAATATACTATAATTTTCAGATGAAAAAGGAATCAAAACTAACATCATAAAGAACAAATCATCATAATCAATATCATCAAGAACATCACATCATCAACCCATAACACACCTATTCATTCATCTTATACCATTCTATGTTTTGTTCAGTTGTTTTTCAATACAATTATTAATGTAAATCATATTCTTCCCGGAATTACTCAAGAGAGCCAATGGGACTTTGTTGTTCAAGTATTCGTGAGACTTCTATAATAAAATAAAAAGAGGTTTTCATTTTTTACTTATTCCATGTTTTATTTCTTTTTAATTATGATTTCTATTAGTTTATGTTATTGTTTTATCATGTATGAGTAGTAATTTAGGACTTACTACATCCAATTAGTATAATTAATTGCGTGGAGTAATAGTTTCTTGATGTTTGTTATTCCTGATGAATTGAACTTAATTAATATAAGCACAGTGTAGTATACGGTATTGACTTAAGCTAAATTTCAATAGAATTGTCTAATATAATATGTCAAGAGACAATTCTATTGAATAGATTTAATTCATTAGAACACCTTACTTTTAATAGTAAAGATATTATTAGGAAAGTTGTTGTATTTTGAAGGAAATTGACAAATTACATATCATTAATGCTATCCGAGTTGGTTATAAATTCAAAAAGGATTCCAATAGACACAATTAGGATTAGACACAAGTAATTTTAAGAAAGATGCTTACATACAAGTGATTCCTACAAATAACAATCATTAGGATAAGATTAATGGTAATATTATGCTAAATGGTAAAGCAAGTCTACATGTTAAGTATTGTGTTAGCAAGCGTTATTGTAGCCATTATTTTAGTTGAAATTAGTTTATGGATTAATATAATTTAGCTAGTAATTTAGATATTTTAATTTTTTATCACTTGATAAATTTGATTGCTAGATCATAAGAAGATTAATTAGTATTAGTGCTTATATCTATTCCTAGTGAAAATGACCCTATATTGATCCGTGCTATAAAATGATAGCTACTAGTCTATTGAACCAAGTTAAAGATAGGATATAGGTTTATAATTTGTAAAACTCAAAAGCTCTATTTAGAGACGATCGGTTGCTAAAGGGAATCAATAAGAGTAAATATGTTTAAGAGTAAGCTAACAAGAATAAAGAGGAATATACTTGAATAATACACTGATAGTTAGAACTAAGGCAAGAGAGGGTTCATAATAAGCTCTTTAAGCATTAGACAACAAAGGAAATGACAAAAGAGTATATTCCAAAAAGATACAAAAATATACTTTCATAGAGTATGCTTAAGGGGTAAAAGGGAAAAAATAACAAAAGAGAATATCTTTTAACTGACACATGCATAAATAGTGTTAGTGGACAATTGGCAAAGACATACAAGGCAATTTTATAGCAAATAAGATAAATCAATATGAATCTGGACCAGCTCCAAATTCTTTGGAAATAGTTAGGGCAACTCAATTGTATCTAGAAACAACTTGAACATGTTGATGGCACTAACCACCAATTGAGTTAGCTTGGAGGTTAGGCACTTCCACCTATTAAATTGTTAAAGGCATGAGACAGCTTGGCATGTGGTATAGCCTAAATGTTAGCGTGAGAGTGGCTTTCACTTCGGTCAACTAGTTAGTTGGGATATGTCATGCTAAGTTTAGTAAGCCTTAAGCTTAAAGTCAAGTGATAAGATTGGAGAGCTGATTCCTATTAAATACAATCAAGAAGGTTTATCATATGTACTAGTTTGATTAAATAAATCGAAATCTATTTAAATTATTATTTTAAAATATAAAATATCCTATATGCATATACATATAATATCAAGCTCTAATATATGTGTATTTGTATATATGCATATGTATATATACTATGTAGTAACAATAAACTATATATATATATATATATATAATCCCTATAAAATGTGTATATATATACTCATATATACCTCTTTTTGGATAACTTTTATAAATTTAATTTTATGAAGAATAATGATATATATACATATATATTTGTATGTGTACAAATGACTTCCTTTACAAATATATATACATATATATATAATGTTTATTTTGTAATTTTCCATAAGGGAACTCAATAAATTATAATATATATATAAAGTTTTATTATATTTGATATTAATAACAAGCAACTATGACAATGTGACTATATGTTAAAACTAACTAGAATAATGTTTTCATAAACTATATATTTATAAATCCTAGAGCTTTGTTATGTTATATAAGAGTTTGACAAGGAGTTTGTGAAAAAGCAAACATGTTTGAGCAAACATTGCAATAATTAAGTTTATATTTCATCATACATATAGGTACAATTCATGTACTTGGAGATTGTAAGCCATTGTAACTACCTGTGGTTGTAGTAGCTTTAGATGTACATGGACGATGCCTATGCTTATTGTTACTGTAAAGGAGCTGAGCTACATGTTTGTGTGCTACTTAATTTACTTCACAATGTGGTAAGTTGTATACAGATTTTTTTGTTGCCATTTAAACAACTTAACAATGATTAACTTAAACTTCAACCAGATATGCATTGTAATCTATTAAGAATGTATTTAGGATTCTATTATTTTAATACCGAATTTTAAGAGAGGTGAGTGGTTGCATTTTCCCTAACTTAAAGTGAAAATGGACCAATTGAGGAGGAGGCCATAATTTAGTTTAGGGCTCGTTCCACATGGTCTTAAGAGAAGTAGAGTCTCTATTGTACAAGTGTAGGTTTAATTGACAATTTTTTACACATCGGTAAGCATACTCCTTAATCCAAGCTAAAATGGGAATATTTTCTTTAGTCTCGCAACTAGAAGATGCCACGTAGATGTCTTTTGATTAAAAACATTGCACTTAATAACTACTTGAAACCTTACTTGTTGTTATGTATAGTATAATGCTTACCTCCTATCCCTTACTAAGTAGTAGTTTGCTTACCCTCTTAAGAACTCTTTTGTTGGTAACTACCTTTAAAATCATAACAATAGGAAGATAATGATAGATAAGTTTGAAGTGAGGAAATCAAAGCTAAGATAGCGTAAATTTTTTATTTTTTTTTTCCTTGTCTTTATTTTTGTGTCAATTTCTAAGATTGCTTATAGGAACCTATGCAAATATTATGGTCACATAATACAACTCTTTGTAAACATTTTCTTTATGTTATAAAAGTGAATCATATTTTCTATAAACAAATCTAATTATACTTCCACTAATTAATAACTATCAAAGTAGTTTTGTTATATAACTTTGTATATGGTATATCTATGATAGTAGCTTAATAACTAACTCTTATTGTAGAGTAACATACATGGTAGACTATTACTACAAAACTTTATTTGGGGCATGATAGTATAATCACTCCAAATATGTTTGACAGTTTGCACAAAAGAGAGAGAGAGAGAGAGAGCAACATGAAATTGAAAATTGTAACTAAATCCTAAAGATCATAGAAAGATTGTTTTGAATTTAAGTAGTTAATGATTCAACATCATTAATATTTAATTTTAGTGATCTATGTTAGGGTTATATTAGTGACTTTATTAAATAAATATGTGTTTAAATAGGTGTGGAGTTGAATAAGTCTATATTGTCTTAATATTATAGTAAATATATGTAGATATGTTTTATAAGACTCTCATATAATATAAACAAATCTCAACGATTTTTTTTTTCTTTTAAGAACCTTACAAATAAATGTAAAGATTCTTATAGGATAGAAAATTTTATAAATTACATTACCAATATTATATTTAATGACTCATTCAAATCTTTAGGATCAAAGGTGTTTAAAGGTAGTTTTTACTGTTGAGAAACTACTGATAAATGGGTGTCATTATAAGAATCAATTGGGATATGGTGTGGCTAGGAGTTAAGCTCTTGTTAATCTACGTCACCAATGTGTTGAGCTATATATCATGCTTATACTTGGTCATGTAGGTCTTTAATATCATGCAAATGTATTTTACGATATTATACAAAAAGTGAGTTGCTCGATCCATTGCCAGTAGGGGCTAGACTACCCAATACCCTGGTGAGATCATGCAACCTCCCTCGAGTGATGGGCAGTTATACTTACCCATAATTTAAAAAAGAAGAAAGAAAATGAAAGGAGAACCTCTTAGGTTGCTCATGTCACACAACCCAATTAGGTATTCTATAATTTTTTTTTATTTTTTTAAAGTAAAGAGTTGGGACAACCTTTGATAAGTGCCAAATTATATATATATATATATATATATATATATATGTATGTATGTATATATATATCAATAGATTTTTATTTGTGCTTTTGATATTTTTATAGATATTTTGTGAATATTTGGTGCTTAATAAAATAATATTTTGATTTTAGGTTTTTATGAAATATTTGAGAAAGAAAGAAAGAAAAAGGAATAAAGTTTTACTTGATTTAAAGTTGAAGTGAAAAAGTTTAGAGTTTTTAAAAATCAATCCAGTTATTTGATATGGCTATATTGGAGTTGTGAATATTTATTTAATGACTAGAAAATTATATAACCATTAATATAAATAAGGTCAAAAGTTACATAAACTTTTGACATGATAATATCGTGAGTCATTTAATTGAAGTGCAAAGCCATAACACTCCAGCGTCATGAAGCCCAACATGATATATTCGATCAGGCTATTTATCATGTTGAAAGAAGTCCAAAACACGTCAGCCCATGAAATCTATGAAGCAAGGCCGTCATGTGTCCACGAAATTGAAAGCCATGAGTCGCCCGTTTGTCTCTCGAAATATTTTGGGCCGAGTGAGAGAAAAATCCCAGTTGAAAGAATTTGGAAAACGTGCCATCTAAATTGAAGCCCATGTCCAATTATCTCTGAACGTTCACGTGGAATTAAGCCCACGTCACTCGGAGTGAATGGTTGAAGTCAACATATCTGTAGGGGATAGTTTAGGAAAGATATGTGTGTGATTTTAAAATACCAAAAATAGAGGACATACGAAGACATCGGCCACGGACGAGAACGGAAGACTGAAGAATACAATTGCAGCGATTTCGGAGAGTAGTTCTTTAATTTTTCTTTTAGTATTTGTTAATGCGATCAACACTGATCGCAAGCGGTATCGTAATTTTGCATAGAGATAAAAAATTTGGAAAATTCTTTTATAAAGTTTAGTTTTTACTTTCTTTCTTGGTATTTTTATTTATAAATTACATATTTCTCCTTATGATTTATGTACTTTATTTTATCATGCGGTAGATTTTGTTTGGAAGATTAGATTGATAAAAGTATGATATTATTCTATTCAATATTTGAAAATTGGCATTCTTGATATTTTTGTCACTAAGTATGAGTTTTATATTTTGTGCAATACAAGTTATGGTTATGAGAAAAGTAAAATTAATTCAATACATGCCATGGCAAACTAGCTTCCATTACAAGTAAGACATAAAAGATGCATTCTGATTTGTTTAGAGTTTAAAACATAAGACGAATAACTAATTAATCTTTTCTAAAAAAATGAAGACTTTGTTAATTAATTTGGTAATTCACACTTCAAGGAAAAGTAGTTGTATGCTTCATTATTTTAATAACTCAAAAGAGAATTCAAAGGAAATAATCTAAATCAATTAAACATCTAATAGTTAAATGTAGTATATTTTGATATCATAATCATTAATATTTTATCCCAATATTCCATTGTTAGTTCATTGATCTTATCATTTGTGGTGTTGGTATTTCCATATATTAGATTAATTAGTAGCTTTACATTTTATTATTTAGTGAATTTACATTTTATGAGTTTCAATTTGCATTTGCTTATATATTGAATAGGATTGATATAATGGAAAGCTAGACCCAATTCCCTTAGGTTTGACATGGTCTTCATCAATATTATATTGCATACGGGACCTATTACATTGATCAATATAAAATATGCTTTTGTTAAAAAGTAAAGTTAGGTTTAAAATATCAACCTCTTGCAACCCTTTGAGGAGGTAGTGAGCGCAAAATCTCCTCTAGGCGGTAAGTGGCTTGACCCCATCAATGGTAGATCAAGTGATCTACTTTAATGATTGTTGCTTAGTTTCTTTTTTTCCCTTAATTTTCAATTTTTTATTTATATTCTTAAATATTTAATCATTTAGAATTTTTTAAACTATTTTAATTGTTTAAGTTTCAATATTTTTATATATTTTTTATTTTTTAAACGATTTTAATTAAATAATATGTACTATAAATTCATTTGACTAAATTAATTATTTGGACAAATTATATCATACCACATATCGTTACTAATGGCAAAACTAAATATAAACTAATGAAAGACTTATTTATAAACTTTTGCAAATGTTAAAAACTGAACTAAAAAAAATTAAATGTTTAAAACTCAAATGAAAAAAAGTTGCAAATGTTGAGGACTTAATTTTTTTTTTTTTTTCCTTTACTACAAATGACAAACTAACAAAGAACTTGTTTGTAATGTTAAGAATTAAAATTAAAAAACTGAAAAATATTTATTTAGGACTTAAATAGTAAACATTGAGAATTTATGCTTTTCCCTTCTACTTTGTGAATAGTTTATGGTTAATTAGTTACTGACCATTTAACTTTCAAGGTAACATCATATAAAGGGACAAAACAAAAAGTTTACGGTGATAATGTAGAAGATCCATGTATAATTGTTGTTACTATGAACTTTTTAGTATACTAACGAGGTGTTAATATAGTTAGATGTGTTTATTGAGTCAATTTGATCTAGAACTGCTGATTCAAGGGTTTGTAAGGGAGTCAATCGGGCTCGACCCTTAAGAGGCTAAGCGTAGGCCAATTCACTTGAATTGGTAGTTCAAAGGTTGGTTTAGTAGCTCTTGAACCATGGTTTTTTTTTTTATTTGCTTTTTTGAAATTTCCTTAATTATTATAAATAATTTGTACATTATTTGTCTTTTTTTTTTCCCCAACTAAATTTGAAACTTTATGCCATTGTTCATGAATAAAAAATTTTATTTTCGATTCAATTTTTTTCAATCTTGAAATAATTCATTTGAACCGTATAAACGTGAATACATGATATTATATTATATATAATATATTAAAGATAGCATAATATATAATATATATGTGTATTATAATGCATATATATATGTATATAATAATTAATCATTATATATTACATTTATTATATACTTGTTTATATTATATATATTACAGTATGTTTTCATTATATATTATATATATAGTATATTATACTATATATATATATATATATTTTTTTTAGGGTTGGTTCGGCCTTTTACCGTTAGGCAAATTGTCAATTCAAGAATGATTTGACAAGTTACGATGGTTGAACTGCCTAAGCTTTTAGGGCCCGACGGATTGGTTCACAATTCGATATCAACCTTTACACAAGTCTAAATATAATTAACTTATTTAATGGACACAAGAAAGCAGTTAATTTATTAGGAATTGTAATTTTTTACCTATTTGATAACTATCATCCTACATTAACTTTAGTTTTTAATTTCATTAAGTTCTACGTCAAATTAGTAGTCATTTGCAATGAATAAGGGAAGGAATTTTGATTTTCATGTTGGAGATTAAGAACATAGGACAAAAGTAAAGCCTATAGTGTCGATGTAATTTAACCATATTTTAATGATGAATGCATATAAAGTGTATTGATATCCAATTCTCATCCAAACAAAGGCTCAACACACAAGAATGCCCATTGAGATATGTGCAAGCGAGTAACAAGCTTGAAAAGCCCAATTTTCGTTCGAACCAAGGCCTAACATACAAGAAGGCCCATCAAGATATGTGCGAGCAAGCCTAAAAAGCTCAATTCTCATTCGAACCAAGGCCCGACACACAAGAAGGCCTGTCAAGATACATACGCGCAAGCAACGAGCTCCCCATCCATCCTGTGACTCACTCGAAAGTCATTGCAAGGGGCCTTACAATGACTTACCCAAACAAAGATTGCTCGACTACCAAACTCAACCCTATATTGGCTACCCAATGCTAACTGAAGCCTTAGCTTAAGCACTTGATGACCTCCCAATGTCTTAGAACCTCTTTTGTCTTTAACGCCAGCCTTCGCTTACATCTCATTAATCGCCATCTGACATTCGTAGTACAGCCAGCATGCTCGATAGCACCTATAGATGTCAGATGCCTTGGCTGCAGGTGTAGCTACTAGGTAGATCATGGCTAACTACCCCCAAAGCTGCTCAATCTTTATCGTGACGCATGTTACCTGCCAATAGCTAATATGAGCAAACTCTAGTCCTTCACGTATCCAAGTAATCCCTATAAGAAGCATCGAAGACCACGAGGTAAGGGGACTCAATGACATATACTCCTAATCCTTATTACTAAAAACATACATATGCCAAACAGGTACGACCCATCAGGTTCTTAGTGCTCAACTTATCTTTCCCTAGTTCTCCTTACTAACTTGACCATCAGAGGGCTTACGTGGTCACATCCACAAGAGACTTTTTGTAGCTATCTAAAAGTAAGGGATAAGCTTAACCTAGTTGGCTCGACAATCCAAGCCTAATGTGACCTCAATTTACTCGGTTAATTCAACCATAATCAATATTTTAGTGCTTATTGTTTTAGGCCACCACATACATGATGGCTAAAAGTAAAAACAATAATCTACATGCATCACACTTAAGGGATGTCAACACATCCTAACTAGGCAAAGGTGACTAAATGCCCCTGCTATGGCATACAGCAACACCCCCACCACTTGAAAATGAGAATGCTGAAGTCCAACAACTTAGGATACTTATCCAACAAATGCTTGAAGAGAACTAAAAATATCAAGAGTCTAGTGCAGCTCTATATAAAGATGTCGAATGCTCAAAAACGCATCCCAAAAATACCTAAATGAGAAAGCGACCCTTACCTCTTCCTTAAAACCAAGCAAAACTAACAACCTACAAATCACATACCTAGCACATTCATGTGACCAGTTACAACATGATCAGCAATCCCATGAAGACCTATGTGATCGACTGAATCGTAATCACAATAAAATGTAGGTGTAAAGTGACCACAAAATGATAAGCAAAGCAATTGATAACCTATAACCAAACAGTCACCAAAGGACTATGAAAACATAAATGTCATGGAACTGAACACGCATATCCATTGCACGTCTAACATGCACGACCATAAAATGGTTGAATCTATAACATAAGCATCTCTCTCTATGTCAATGAAAAAGCCTGTTCAGCCCCTCTATCCTCAAAGAAATGCTACCTACAAGATAAAGCTACTACATCTACACACATGTGATGGCACCACCAACTTAAACAATCACCTCACCTACTTTTAAAGAATGATGAGTCTTCACAACTTCTTCGATGCAATCATGTGTAAATCCTTCCCTAACACATTAGCAAAAGCAGCCTTACTTTGTTTTAATATACTCCCCGATGCCTCCATCACCTCATTTGATGACTTAAGAGGGAGGTTCTAGCAATACTTCTTATGCTCTCGAGTCCTAAGGAGAAACTTATCCATACTTTATGATGTCAAACAGCAACCTAATGAAACCTTATGGGTAGATCTCGAATGTTTTAACATAACAAAGTTACCAATGTCCAATTCAATGCTGGAACAACTCTGTAAGCACTTGTTACAGGCATAGACCCTAATAGAAGTCTATTCAATGCAATCTTATTGGACAAACATGATTCCCTAAACCAATTCATACAAGTAGCTAAGAAATACATTGCATAAGAGGACGTCATCAAAGCTCGTTTCGATGTGGATAACCATACCTGTGCTTCAGTAAAGGATCACTTAAGGCCCAAGGACCCCAAACCATAGCCTTTAGCATGGGATAGATGAGAAAAGCAAAGACAAAAATTCTAAGACTACACTTCATATACACCCCTTAATAGACCGCTCGGTGAAATTATGTACGAGGTCTAAGAACAACTCCAGTGACCACCCAATGTCCATGAAACACCAAAAGCAATGAACTCAAGCAAGTACTGTGACAACCACAAGGTATACGAACATGACACTAACGAGTACCACCACCTTAAGAATGCAGTCGAAGGTCTTGTTCACAAAGGTCATATGATTACCTTGTTACAAATGAGAAAAATCAAATTCAATGGCAGACCTAATGCTGCTAAATGGAGCAACAACACCAGTACCCTAATGAAAAAAAAAAAAAAAAACAATGCCCTAACAGATGAATAGAACCATCGAGGGCAATGGGGATAGGTCAACACCATATTCGGTGGCCTTTGCCTCCTCTTAAACACTATAATTATATCGACCCAACACAAGGTATACCTCATAAGGACCAAGAAACAAAAGACAGAGACAACAATCACTAGCACCAATGCAAATGAATAGGGGGTTAATTTAACCCACAGCAATATAAACACGGAATCAAATACTTCAATGTCCCTAAAACGTTCATCGATAGTGGAAGTTTAGTGGATATAGTCTTTTACAATGCCTATGAGCAACTGAAGGAACAACTTGACAAACCCCTATAGTTAGACAAACATAAGGTTTAGAGGAGGCAAGCTAATGCTAGCAAAGGGGATCATTATCCTACCAGAATGGCTAAGCAAAGACAAGTACATCACTATACAGTCAATCAGCTTCGTTGTCATCAATCTCTAATCTCCATATAGTGTCATCCTAAGCAAACCAAGTATCATAAAATTCATCATGCCCATTAGCCAAAAGTGCCTCAAGGTAAAGTTTATGACACCCACCAATGTAGGCAAAGCACGAGAAGAATATACCCCATCCAAGTCCCTCTACCTCAAGGCCCAGACCAAAAACAATGTTATGAGCATCAAATCTACCACTCCCCTCAACTTCAGCAATACGAGGGGAGCCAATTGAAAAGACCAAAGAAATCAAGCTATCCAACGCCCTAGGGATGACTACTAAAATGGGAGAAGAATTGCCAGATGATGACAAGACTAAAATCACATAATTCCTCAGGTGCAACATAGATGTCTTTGCATCTACCTCAAAAGACATACCAGGCATCTTCAATATACTTAAGGCTATCCATCACCTTAACGTTAACCTTGCCATGCTACCTATCAAGCAAAAGAAACGACACAATTGCCTAGAATGCTAAGCAACAATTAAGGAAGAAGTGAAAAAATTGCTATGAGTATGCTTCATAAAATAAGAAAATACTCGACTCACCAACACTATGCTCGTAAAGTAAGCCAATGATAAATGGCAAATGTGCGTAAATTACATGGATCTTAACAAGGAATGCCCTAAGGATTGCTTTCCCTTACTTCGCATAGACCAGCTCTCAAATCAACGTTTCAATACACGCTCTTTAGTTTTATGGACGCCTAATTAGGATACAACCAGATCTAAATGGCCCTAGAAGATAAAGTCTACACTTCATTCGTAACAGACTTTGGGACCTATTGCTACAAAGTCATGTCATCCAGTTTGAAAAACGTTGGTGCTATGTACAAAAGACTTGTTACCTATGTCTTTAAGTCGTAAATCGACAGAAATATCAAGGTTTACATTGATGATATGATCATCAAAAGCAAAACCAAAAGAGGCCACATTGACAACGTCTGCAAAACTTTCCAGACTCTTTGTTAGTATCAAATGAAATTAAACCCCCAAAAATGCATCCTTGGACTCGCATTTGGAAAGTTCCTCGATTTCATGGTGATAGAGCAAGGAATTGAAGCCAACCCAAACAAGATCAAAGTAGTTCGAGACATAAAGGCCCTGAAGACAATTAAGGAAGTGTAGTAGCTAATTGGAAGAATTACTGCCCTAAATCGATTCATATCTAAAAGTGTAGATAAATACGTAGAACTCTTCAAGCCACTAAAGAACCCTATAGAATTTAAATGGACAACTAAATGCCAAGCCACCTTCTATGATTTGAAGGACTTCTTAGTGAGTCCACCAATACTCTCCAAGCCAATGCTTAAAGATGAGCTATACTCATACCTTACAATCAGTAACAAAGCACTATCCTCAGTTCTCGTCTAAGAAAATGGACGTAAATACAAACTAATATACTATGTCAACTACATCTTATGAGGTCCAAGAATTAGATATACAAAGTGATAGTAATTGTACCCTAGACCAATTATTGGACATTGCCATTATTATATTTTATGAATTAAGAGGGATTCATTATTATATTAGCTACATGTCTACTCTATGATAATATCCTTGAATAATCATATAGTTATTCTAAATATCTTTGGATGTTCATTATTGTGAGAACAATAATGAATCAAATCTAATACAATGTTTGATGTTAATCATAGGATGTTTATTTGTATCGATTAAACTCATTGGTACATTTTAAAGAACTATGTATTAGACCAACTCACAATGAGGTCACTACATGGATTAATGTCGTGAGTGATTCTCATTATAATGATGTCATTGTATCCTTAGACATGAAATCACCATAGATTCCAACATGAGGAACATTATGATTTGACTCAATGAAATGTTATCTTTAATTAGATAATTATAAAGGTTATGATTAGGCATAGTGTGAATCGTGTAGAGGCAAATGAGTGATTAAGATGAGATTTGTCCATCTCATTATGAGATAAATATCTCTAGGCCCCTTGATAAGTGAGACTGAGAAATGCATAGCTGTGCTCGAATGGATTAATAGTATGATCAATGTCATTTATCATATTAGTCTACTTGGAGATTGAGAAATGATAAGGTTAAATAATATAAGGGTGACACTATCTATGCCTTATGTTTAATCTAGATATTGTGTGACAAAGGGATTATGACATAAGTTATGGATTGGATAAAATCGGATTGCTAATCTTTGCTTAATTTAGGTAGACATAATGACATACTAGAGGCCACTTATATCTTGTAGGCCCAAAAAGAGTTTAGGCCTACTGCTAACATTAAGTGAACATATAAGGTCGCATACAAAGAATGAATAAAATAGATTATGAGTTTATTTTGATTAAGCTTAGTAGGAAGTAATGAAATATTTATTATTCTTAATAATTTAAGAATGATAAATAATTATGTTTATTATTTTTTATGAAAAATAATAAACAACATTTTTAATATTATTAATATCCATTAATATCTCACCAATAACATAATATCTCATAGAAGATATTTTCATTGGTCTATATATAGCTATAGACAACTCTTTATTAGTGTTACGTTAATTTTATATCATCAATACTAAACTTGTAGAGAAACTTTGTAGACCAAAAATAGAGAGTGATATGTGAGATATTGTTAAGGTTTCCTGCATTCGATTTTGGTGCTAGCATACTATAGTCTATTCAGTGTGTTTATTTGAGTGTGGATATTGTTGATAGGGCTCACGAGTTCATAGCGCCTATAGATCAGCATCACCAATGTGACTTAAATTCGCATAAGGTAAAAGATTTAAACTCATATAAATTTAATTTACCACATGGATCTAAATCCCAACAATAGTATTAGAGCCACTTACGGTTTCAATTAGGTTGATTTCATATGTTATATGTATGCATGATATGTGTGAACATAGTTTTGATGATTAATATGAATTAATACCTATTGCGGATTATTTAATTGTCAAACCAATTTTCGTATATATGATGCAAATGAATAGCATGAGTAATCAATACGAGTCAATGTTATATAGATATATGGTAGATTGTTTAATTGTTGAATGGATTAGATGTAATAAGATTACAACGAATTAATTATGTTTAATGTGGTTAAACACTAATATAATTGTTTGTTTTATGGGGTTGAATAGATATGATGTAATTAGATTACAATAGATTATTGTAGGTTTACTATGTTATATATTGTTAAACATAGATTGCTGAATTGTTGAATAGATCTAATGTTTAGCAATTGGCAAATTTTTTAAAGGATTTTCTTAACCGAGATTTTGAAATCCGTTTAACTTCCAAAGCATACCTCGGAAACCCTGCAAGGAACACTGTCCGCTTGACCTCTGCTCGCTAACTAGCTAGCGAGATTGTCGTGCAAACTATTTGCATCATAATAATTAAAATTGGTCAATATGGAACGTCAATGTTCTATATACATGTTATATGCGTGATTTGTGTTATATGCATGGTATATGTGTTATATGCATGGTGCATAGCATGGCTTCTTATGACTTATGTGACTGGCAGGTTTTCTTTTTATTTTTTATTTTTTTTGTTTAATGGATAGTAATTTCATAAATACCGCCTTTGCTTCATTTTTGCTTTGTTGTAATTTAATTCTAGTAGTAGTAGTAGGATTTTATGTATGATAGAGATATTAACACGGTCATTCCTAATTCATGGTAAAGCAAAAGCAAGGGTCATGATCAAGATATAAGAATGATTTTCATCTCATGTCCATAGAGGTGAACATATACCTAAGGTTGACTATTGATCTTTATATTGGCTTATGAAGATCAATATAATTTAAGGGCCATGTTATGACATGTTTATTTTATTCCTTTTGAGTATGATATGTCATGCATGATCATACATGTATGAGTATGCGGTACTATGTATGATGATGAGAATTAAGCTATTGGACCATTGACTTACAGTCGAGCTCAAGGACTAGAGAGACTGGCAAGACAAATCCTCTTACTCCAGCTAACTCCTACTGAGGTTAAGTATCTCCTTGCCAACCCGTTTTGCATGCTGAACCAAATGATTGCTTATTTCTTATAGATAGTGTACTGAGAAGCGGAAGGCCGAGACAATAGCTAATCCTCATTCTCACTCATGCATGGCTAATCACTTACTCAGCATCACCTTTACTGATATACTAAGAGAGAGACTCTAGACTGACTAAGTTACCCCTGTTTGGACAATCAAGCTAACCATCTTTTTATTTGCATCTTCCAACGGCATCACCAATACATCACCGCTACGTGTACAAAATGATATGTAGAATCCGTTATACTAATGATTGTTTTTTTTTAATATTCATTTTTACCCTTTTGTATCTTATACATTACTTCCTTAGGAAATGTCTTTTTTTTCTTTTCCCTTTTAGGCAAGTTGCTCTAACTTATAAGTATAAATACCTTAGTATTTGCAGTTGCAAACAAATTTTGGTTATCATTAATACACTTGACAACTTATCTCTCATAAACATTACTTTGTTTACAATCGGTTCACTCTTATCCTAACCCTTATGTAAGGCTAGGTTGTAAGTAACCTTATCAGACCATCTCGTGCGTCATATCGAGTTATGTCATGAGTCTTCGGAAGTTCCATTAGTATGTCATATCTATTGGAGATGTTTGTGGATTTTTGCTTACTTTTCATTCGCATCTATTCTTTCATACATTCCCCATTATTTCCTTTTCGAGCTTTCGGTAAACTTGGACCTATTCAGTGACTAGCCTTGTTTGTTCTTGGTTATGGTTTACATCATCTTAGGATTAGAGTAGAGGTTTTGTTTGAGTTGTGTTTGAAGTTCTGTTTGTATTATATTTTGCATGTGTGAAACAGAGTAAGTTACTGCATTCGTTTGATTGTTGTGTTTGTGAGCCATTACATTTTCTGGTTTGTAGAAGCGTTTCCTATATCACCTATTCGAAAAGTTTGACCTTTGAATCTATGGAGAAAATGACTGACCTAAGTATAAACATTGGTGCTGGAGATGACAACAATAGAGTTGTCCACCATGGATGACGGTCTTAGGGAAGCCCTAAGAGTACTAATGAGAGACTTGATGAGGTAGTTAACCTCTTGGTAGATCTGACCTAAGCTATTCATGCATTGGCTTACCGATAAACTAAAGCCATACAAAACACCCTACAAGTCGCTTAACCTGTTAGAGGTCAAAACCCAGCTCAACCAGTTTGAGGTGGAGGAGTAGGTAGATGGGTAAGATGAAGGATAAACTTGAGGGAACTAAAAGAAGAGGACGAGGAAGTGTATTTTGAAGAAGAGTGAGCTCAAGTTCTTAGAGCATCTGACCATGTGAAGCTTCAAATTCTGAATTTCAATGGATATAAGAATGCTAATGAATATCTGGAATGGGAAGAAAAAGTGGAGTGTATTTTCAACTATTATTAGTACGAGGATTATAAGAAGGTGACAATTGTTGCTATTAAGTTCTTTGAATATGCCACCATGTTGTGGAAAAATTGCCAAGCTATAAGGAGGTGAAAAGGTTATCGAGAGATTAATACTTGGCTTAAAATGAAAAGAATACTAAGAAATAGCTTTGTGCAGGAAACTAACCTGTAAGTGTAAACCCTACTTTTAGTGGGCCTAAGACTTGATTTAGAGTACTTTCCGAACATTCCCAAGGATCAACTAAACTAAAAACTTAAGCTTATATTTAGAAACAAATTAAAATTTTCTAATTCAAAAACCAATTATCGATAAAACCCGAGCTTGAAGAACTGCAAACTCTAAAGTTATTTAAAACCCTAAACCTTAAAACCATTAAGGAATTTTAACCCTAAGTAATTAATCAATAATTTAATTTGAATAATTTCATTCAACTTTAGAAAATTTCACAATTTTATAAAAATCAAATCATAAATTACAAAACAATGCAAGATGAAAACCTAAAAACGATTTTTAATAAGACCATGCCCTTATCTTCATGTCTAAGCCTTACACTTCAATAAGTAGATCAACCAATCACTTTAGGTAACTTATCAATTGGGAGTTGGAATCATTTATCAATTGATAACTTATCAAAATCTAGTAATAAGACATTTTCCTTATCACCCCTTTACTTATACTACATATGGACAATTCTTCA
This sequence comes from Lumnitzera littorea, assembly GCA_024138015.1. Taxonomy (NCBI): domain Eukaryota; kingdom Viridiplantae; phylum Streptophyta; class Magnoliopsida; order Myrtales; family Combretaceae; genus Lumnitzera; species Lumnitzera littorea. The sequence goes on along the minus strand of JAMXBB010000003.1, from coordinate 54,280,575 downwards.
CAAGATTTCATATGCTTAACTTCATTAAATGAGACAAGACCATTCCATGACCCAAAAGGACTTTAAATGGAAGATTTAAACAAGGACAAAAAGGGGGCCATGCTCTTGTCTTTCAACCATCAATCACTTTCTCTTACACATCACTATTCACCCCTTAATACTTACATCATCAATAGTTGCAATTGTTGACTTTTGTGTAAGCTACAAGACAATTAATTAAAGCTTTTTGCACATACTTCTTTTCTCATTCAAAATATACCACTCTTTCACTCCCATTTTCACTTCCTTTTCTCTCACTTTAAACACAAATCAAAAGAAGAAATCTAACTCCACAAATTCCCAACATTGCCGCACCATTTTTGCTTCCATACTCATGGAAATTTCTCCTCTTATTCTTGTGTCATTTTCTTTCACCATCTAAGATTTTTCAGAACCATTAGAACTTTCCACAAACCCCATTCTAAAAGATCAAACAACTCGGGTTTCCAAAAGGTGGCAAAAAGGAGAAAGCAAAGTTAAGAGCTTAAGTGGAACCTTAGTGCACAACTACCATACTTTGCTTTAAGGACGAGTAAGTGTTTCTTGTGATACGTGAGTTAGTATTTATGTTAGGAGATTTTGATTTCTTGAAGATATAAGTAAGGTTTAAGTTGTTATAGCACTAAAAACCGTTTTAAGAAACAAGCTCATGAAACCCTTACATGAAGTTGAAACATGAGCATGTAAAGTTAGTGATTTGTAAAGATACTTGTGTAACACTTTGAATGGAAGATTTTAAGTTGAGAAAATCTTGAAACAAAAACTCGAATGGAAGATGAACATGCTGGACGTGAGGGTTCAAAGGTCATTTGAATGTTGATTTTATTTCCATTAAGTTAAACATGCTTAAATCTAGACTTAAGTTAAGGAAAAATCTATCACATGAAGTTTTATGAAGAAACCAACTTTGTATGACACGAGCTATGATATGGAGATTGTATTAAGTATAAGATCTTCTATTTCTTTGTGTGGAGCATGAGTTAAAGAATCATCTTATGGAAGAAAAGTTAAGTTAAGATTTGGATACAAGTAATTTAAGTGCATAATCTAATACCTAAACTTAAGGAAATGATGAAACAAGTTGAAAAACCAAGCAAGAACCCCTTGGAATCATCACGACCAGATCTGGAACGTAGGAAAAAGAAGCTTAAAAATATGATAAAATTGAATGAACAAAGTGAAAAGATCAACCAAAGCAAGTATGATAAATATACAAAACCTAAAACTCAAAACCGAGCCTAAAACTCTCAAAACAAGCCTAGAACTCTAAGTTGGGCCTTCAATGAAATTTTGACTAGCACCTTAAAGTATCAAGAGAGGTTGTTTTGAAGCCCATAAGAAATCCACCTAAGACCCCATAAGCCCATGTAAGTCACTAACTTTAGTTTGAACCAAAAATAAGCCCATTTGATAACTTAAGCCCACTAAAGAGCCCATGAAGTGGTTGTTAGCCTTAGGAATATAAATCAAAGTTGTAATCTGATCTCAAGGAGTATTTTAAGCTTAGGATAAAATCTTAAGATCAAGCCCAAAGGATTTCTCAAGTTATCAAAAAGCCCATTTGCCATATAAGGCCTTAAAGCACTCTAACACATGAGGAACGCTACTGTTCTGATCCATGGATAGAATTGTATGCCTCGTTTCAAAAATCTAACCTCACCCCGTTAAAGTACACTCGAAAACGATGAAGATTGACTATAAGATCATAAAAATCGGATTTAAAACGAAAAAGTTATACGTAATTAAACTTTAGGTAAAAATCGGGAAAAATTTCGAAAACTAGTCAAGAGTATAACTTAAGGAAAATTTACTTAGTTTCCTAAGTTCATTTCAATCCCTTATAAATATTATTTCAATGACTAGGGGACACCGTGTATGGAGACAACTTACCTCCGGATTACTTTGATTGACCCACATGGTAGAGCAAGTAAATTCCCGATGACTCTTTACTTGATTACGCTTGTAGAATAGATGCACCTAAACTTATATATATAAATTTAGATGCTTGTGCGATATGGGAGATGCATGTGTATGGATTTATGGATGAATGTGATGACTTGTTAATTATATATATAATAATGGGAATTGTATGGAATGAAATTGTTTGATCACCTTAAAAATCGAGTTAATCACTTATACGATTAAGAAATCAAAATAAATCATGCATTCCCTATATTGCATACAGATAACACTGACTGCCGCTTCACGCAGAAGATGGGAAGAGACTCACAAGAATACGACTTTCCTACAGGATTGGGCACTAGTTATGTCATCATATATATTGAGTCCCTATCCTAAACTGATAGGCTTACTAGGCGTTGGGAGACGCCAACCGTCAGCGAAGGGTCGAGTCTTGTGGCTTCTGCTTAGGGCGTGTATTTGTAGATTGTGAAGGCCACCATACCGCTAGACTTAGGATTTTAAAAATATGATTTGATTTCGGTAAAGGAAGTATGTATATATATATACACATATATAGAGAGAGTTTTGTTTTGGCATGAGCACGATAGTGCAAATGAAATAAAACCCAAGGTCTAGAACCCGGATTTTGGTTTGGGTCAGTTAATTATCTCCAAACCCCGACTTCAAGGGGCGTAATTCTGAGTCGTATGCAGTTCTTAGGCCACTTCATGCATTGTTCGACATATTGATTGTTCATGCATTCATATGATTGTGCATCTAATAAATTTTTGTCATGCGGTATTGATGAGGGTAACTATCTCACTAAGCGTAAGCTTACACCCCAACAGTTCTTTTCCTTACAGGTTGATCGATAGTTAAGAATGGGATAAGAATCGAATGCAGAGTGCTACCATTGAATCAGTATGATGAAAAGCTTGTGTAGTTAATTTGGAATGCTCTGAAAAATGACCAATGTCTCAATTAAGTTTAGTATCTTTAGTAAGTTTAAAATTTTCTAGAATTGTCTATCTTATTTCACTATTTTGGTAGGGGATACCGATTCTCTGTGGTTCTAAGAAACTGTGGAAAAATGGATATCCATAATTATTTATATTATATAATGAGTCAATGAACTAAAATTGAAGACTCTAGCAAATAACTATTTAGAGTCTTGTAATCTCTGACTTGCAAGGCAATTTTCTTATCATGGGTGTACACGTGATATGGAAATTTTAGACAATAATACTAGGCCCCTCCTAGGGCTGCTACAGTAAGATACTTTCACTCAGTTTCAAAAGCTGAGGCAAGGAGGTTGAACAATTGACAAGTATGTTCAAGAATTCCAAATGCTCATGATTCGATGTGAAGTGGAGGAACCACCGACTTAAACAATCTCTAGATTCATTATTAGGTTAACAGATGACATTTGAGACATTGTGGAACTCTAAAAATTTACCACAATAGATGAAGCCATTATAATAGCCTAGCGAGTAAAGAGGTAGAGATGGAGCCAAGTATCGACCAGACCGTTGACTAGTCGACCTAGATAAGCAAGTCACTTAGCTTAGTTGAGTACTAAGTAGATTCAAAAGGTAGATGTTTGAGTTGAGCAAAAGGGCTAACCCGATAGTGACACATGGACACAAACTTATGAGAAGGGGCAAGGATCTGGTAGGAAGACGAGCTAAATCAAGTGCTTCAAATGCCAAGGGTTTAGACATATGGCTGCTCAGTACCCGAATCGAAGGATTATGATCATCAAGGATTATGTCCCGAAGCTAGATGTAGAAAGTACTGATGAGGAACCTGAAGAAGAGGAGAGCACTGTTGAGAAAGAAGCTACTTAGGAAGAACTAATTGAAGAAGGTATGTTTGTTGAGGACTTGGACCAGTTGGTCATGGTTGTTCGATGCACAATGAACATGGAACCCTTATGAGAGGAGGAGTAGAGAGAAGAGAAGTAGAGAAAGAATTTTGTTTCATACCACCTGTAAGGTAAACGATTAGGTGTATGCTCTCATTGTGGAAGTGGAAGTTGCACCAATGTGGCATCAATCAATCTTATTTTAAAGCTGAAGTTGCCAATTGTTACCCACCCAAGGCCATACAAGTTGCATTAGTTAAGTGAGAAAGAAGCACTACATGTCACTCGGTAAATACTACTGCCGATCACTATTAGAAATTACTCTGACCAGATCCTCTATGACGTACTGCTCATGTGCGCTTCCCACATATTGCTAGGTAGACTATGGCTATTTGATAAGAGAGTTATCCATGACGACTATAAGAATACGTACATGTTCAAGAATGATGGCTAATAGATTATAATGAACTTGATGCCACCAAGAGAAGTTAACAAACTATAAACAAAACTTACTCGCGGATCAAAGAAGGCTTTGGTAATGAGTAAAGCCAAACTCTAAGAGGCCATCAATGTTGATGAGCCGACCCTCATTTGTTCAAGCGACTACTAGAAATGAAGGAGCGAAGTGAACTACCTCTAAAAATAAAAGAGTTGCTGGACGAGTATGCCGACCTGTTCCTAGAATAATTACCTAAGGGATTACCCCCAACTTGAGGCATAGAACATTACATTGACTTATTACTCAATGCTGCACTACCAAATATACCGGCCTATTGGATGAGTCCTGAATAGGCTTCTAAGCTCCAACGTCAAGTCAATGAGTTGCTGGAGAGAGGTTATGTCAAAGAAAGTCTCAACCCTTATGCTGTACCGATGCTTCTAGAGCTAATAAAAGGATGGAACCTAGCGGATGTGTGTAGATATCTAAGTTGTAAACAAGATCATAATCAAATACAAGTATCCCATTCCTGGATTGGAGGACATGCTAGATGAACGGAGTAGAGCTAAGATCCTTAGTAAGATTGACCTAAAGTTTGGCTGCCGTCAAATTTGCATGAGACCGAGAGATAAGTGGAAAACTGCATTTAAAAGTCAATAAGGACTTTATGAGTGGATGGTCATGTTGTTTGGCTTGTTGAATGCCTCGAGTAGTTTCGTGAGGCTGATGAACCATGTGTTGAGACATCTAATAGGAAAGTGTGTCATAGTGTACTTTGAAAACATCCTAGTCTATAGTGCTGACATACCGAGTCACTGTTAACATCTCCAAGCCATATTGAATATCCTTCGTACCAAAAGATTATTCGGCAATCTCAAGAAGTGTTGCTTTTGCCAGGAGGAAATGGTATTCTTAGGCTATATAGTAAGTAGAGGAGGCTTACAAGTGGATGACAAAAAGATCCGAGCAATCGTTGAGTAGCCAACCCTTCATAAGAAGTTTCCATAAACTAGCTTCATTCTACAAGATTCATTAGGAATTTCAGCACCTTCGCTATACCACTTACTAAGCTAATAAAGAAGAACACCGACTTCCAATGGGGAGAAAAAGAGGAGAGGAGTTTTGCGAGCATCTCTAAGCTATATTGAATATCCTTCATGCTGAGAGATTATTTGGCAACTTAAAGAAATGTTGCTTTTGCTAGGAGGGAGTGGTATTCTTAGGCTATGTAGTTAGTGGAGAAAGCTTACAAGTAGATTATGAGAAGATTCAAGCAATTTTCGAATGGCCGATCCCCACTAACTGTACTAATGTGAAAAGCTTCCATTTACTGGCTTTATTTTACAAAAGATTCATCAGGAATTTCATCACCCTCGCTACACTGCTTACTAAACTAACAAAGAAGAATGTCAAGGTTCGATGGGGAGAAAAGGAGGAGAGGAGTTTTATCAAGATAAAGGAAAGGTTGACTTCCGCCCCTGTACTAATTCTACCTGAGTTTGAGAAAATATTCGAGCTAGAGTATAATGTGTTAGGCATTGGGATAGGCATTGTCCTAATGTAGGAAGGTTGACCAATTGCCTACCACAGTGAGAAGCTTAGGGGGCCTTAGTTAAATTACTTTGTATATGACAAAGAACTCTTAGCACTGAGCCGAGTACTACAAGTACTACAAGTATGGCAGCATTATCTCTTACTGAGAGAATTTGTCATCTACATTGATCATGAGTCTCTAAGGTATCTCCAAAGCCAAACAAAGTTGTTTAAGCGATAGGCAAGATGGGTCGAATTCCTTGAAGGATTCAATTTTGTAATAAAATATAAACAAAGAAACTGCAATGTAGTTGCAGATGCTCTTTTAAGAGGACATGCCCTTTTAAATGAACTACATACCAGATTATTTGGGTTTGTAAGCATTAAAAAACAGTATTCCAGAGATCCATACTTTAGACCTATATTTACACGATATATCAAAAGAAGGGTAATGGATGAGTATCATGTAGAGGAAGGATACTTGTTCCATAGAGGAAAATCGTATATGCGGACTTGTTTACTGTGAGAGCTACTAATTAGGGAAGCCTACAGTAGAGAACTGTCTAGACATTTTGGGGAGAAAAGGACGTATGAGTTACTAAGTGGCTAATTCTCTTACCCAAGAATGAGGCAAGATGTGCATCGAGTCATTAAAAGCTGTACTATGTACAAAAGGGCTAAGTGCCAAGCCAAAAAGGGGAAAGTAATGCCTTTGCTTGTTCCGACGAAACCATGGATTGAGTTGAGCTTGGACTTTGTCCTCAAATTACCATGAATTGCTCGAGCCAAATATTCTATAATGTTTATCGTAGATTGGTTCAGCAAGATGGCTTACTTTATGCCTTACACCAAAACTAATGATGCTTCAGCTATTTCTTTTCTTTTCTTATAGGAGATTGTATGGTTACATGGTGTATCGAGAAGTGCAGTCTCTGATAGAGACCCAAAGTTCTTGAGCCATTTTTAGAGGACCTTATGGTGACAGACGTGTACCAAACTATTGTTCAATACTTCTCGTCACACCAAAATTGATGGCCAAATAAAGGTAGTTAATCACACTTTGGGATCCTTACTTCGAGCTATAATGGGCAAGAACTTTGCTGATTGGGACGTTTGCTTAGCAGTGGTTGAATTTGCTTACAATCGAACAGTGCATGACACCACCAAGCAAACCCCCTTTAAGGTTGTCTATGGTTTCAATCTTGAGTTGCCCTTCGATCATACCCCTATACTAGTGCTCGCATAAGAAGACCTAAACGCAATAGCTAGAGCATAATCCTTTCTGCATATCTATGACAAAGTCACTTGGCACATCGACCAAAATACTAGAAGAATGCGAGAGAAGGCCAAGGGTAGGATGGCTAAACTATTCTAGTAAGGAGACTTGGTATGGCAATACCTTAGTAAGGAATGATTTCTAAGCAAGAGGAAGAACAAATCATCTATAAGAGCTAAAGGACCTTTTAAAATCTACTAGAAGATCAATGATAACGCCTATAGATTGGAGCTGCTCAAGAACTATGGGGTTTCTAACACCTTCAATGTTGTCGACCTCAGTTGGTATCACCCTGACAGAGAGCTAATCAAAAACCATTCGGATTTGATCCCAAATCTAAAACAACCTGGAGGGAATGATAGGAATCAAGCTACTAGACCATTGACCTACAATTGAGCTCAAGGACTAAAGAGACTGGCAAGATGAATCCTCTTACTCTAGCCAACTCCTACTGAGGTTGAGTATCTCCTTGCTAACCTGTTCTGCATGCTGAACCAAATGACTACCTATTTCTCATAAATAGTATGGTGAATAGCAGAAGGCTGAGACAATAGCTAATCCTCATTCTCATTCATGCATGGCCAATCACCTACTCGACATTACCTTTGCCGATATGCCGAGAGAGAGACTTGAACTAACTAAGCTACCCCTACTTAGACAATCATGCTGATCGTACTTTTTGTTTGCATCTTCCAACGGCAACACCAATACAGCATTGCTACTTGTACAAAATCATGTGTGGAATTCATTACACCAGTGATTGTTTTTCTTGAATATTCAGTTTTACTCTTTTGTATCTTATACATTACTTCCTTAGGAAATACCCATTTTGTCTTTTCTTTATTAGGCAAGTTGCCCTAACTTATGAGTATAAATACCCTTATATTTGTAGTCACAGATAGATTTTGGTTATCATTAATACACTTGACAACTTGTCTCTAGTAAACATTACGCTGTTGACACTCATTTTACTTTTATCCTAACCCTTAAGTAAGGCTAAGTGGCAAGTAACCTCACCGGACCATCTCGTATGTCATATCGAGTTGTATCATGAGTCATTAGAAGTTCTATTGGTGTATCATATCCATTAGAGATGTTCGTAGATTTTTGCTTTCTTTTCATTCGCATCTATTCTTTTACACATTCTTCATTATTTCCTTTTCGAGCTTTTAGCAAATTTAGACCCATTCAGTGACTAACCTTGTCTATTCTTGGTTATGTTTCGCATCATATGCAACTATCCATAGTTAGTATCCATTAAAATATGGTAATAAAATGGAAATTAGTAATTAAAATCCCTCAACAAATTTTAAGTCAAATGCCACGCATAATTAAACACCTATTAAGACTTCGATCATCAAAATGTAGGTCTGCCAAAGTAGTGTACATTAGGTTGTCTTAATAAGGTAGGATGAGTAATGGTGCTACTCACAAGTTTAATATGGTTGAACTTAATTAGGCTATCAAAATAGTTTTGGGCCTTAGGCATTAGATGGGATTGAAACATATCAAGACATATGATGTTAAAATCCCATAAAGTATGTAAGAGTTGCATGTGATGTAATTGGTAAAGAGTTACCTACCTAAATAACTTAACTTTAAGTGTCATGCCAAAGCTGACTTAGAGTTAGGTAAAATATGGATCTTAGCTCACTAAAAGGCAATAATTGAATGTAACTACATTAATATGAGGGTTATTGGATTAGTGGGAGTTTTTAAAAGTATGCCTCTAAATAATGAACTTTGCATATTTAATTGTAGATTAATGGTTGCAAACAACACCTTGACATTATCAATGTGATCAATCCTTGAGAAGGATAAGTTGATAGGAACCAATTTCCTTGATTGGTTTAGAAATTTAAGAATTGTTCTTAATACGGATTCATGGATGAACACATAGACCTAATATCATGCATAAGCAATGAGGGTGGGTCTAAGCCACGAGATGGCTCAAAAAATAAATGATAGTCGAGGGATGAGTAGGGATTCCCATGCATTGATGATAGATATGATGCACCAATGCCACACATGAGCTCAGGTCACACTGATATGATACACAAGTAGCCACTAGTTCACACTCAAATGGGCTAGATAAGAGTAGTTCAAGAGTAAGCAAAAAGGACACTTAGCTCAAGAGAGAGTAAAAAGAGTTATGTGTATTAATTGTGCAGCTATTACATTACGCAAGTATTTATAGTACCCTATTAGGGTAAGTCCCAAGTTACAAAAATTACAAAAGAATGATCTTTATTTGCTAAATACAGGAGAATAATTTATAAGTAAAATATGAAATCATGCAAAAAGAATGTCCTCTATCAAAAAGGATAGTATAGGTGTTAGAAAAGACAGTGTGCGTACATTTTACTTAGTCTACAATTCTAACAATATTGTAAGTCGAGCAGGGGCGGTCGTTTGATCAGGTTTATTCGGCATCGGCAATTTAATGCCCTGACAGTTGGGGTTGGATAGGGGTTGGATCAGGGACAACTCACATTCTAACTGGCCTTGGCTAGTTAACCTTTGACAATCGTCAACTCGGCCTTGGTACTCTAGAGATGGTTGTTTTCCTAATTTGGTGCTTGGATCAGGGTACAGGGAGGGGTTAACTCCATGTGTTAGCTAATCACCTTGGAAGCTTCCTAGATGGTGTGGAGAGCGAAGTAGCTCGGTAGATCGAACTAGGCAAAACACTGCTCCTCGGCACTTAACTCTCCTCAGGTAACACGGTAGACCATGTGAGAATGTCCTCAGGCCCAGGAGTGAGTAATCGGTCCTTGATCCCTATCATTCCCTTTAAGTTGTTTGAGATTTAGGATCAAATCTAGTTTGGCTTCAAGTTGCTTGTCCTTAGGAGTATAAGGTTAGAGATCAGCAATGTTGAAGGAGTTCGAGACTTCATATCCTTCAGGTAATTCAATCATATAGGCATTAAGATTGATCATTTCAAGCACTGTGAAAGGTCCATCGGCCTTGGGAGACAACTTGCTCTTCTTCAAGTTTAGGAACTGATCCTTGCTAAGATATATCTAGACCAAATCACCTAGCTGAAATTCTCTCTTTCTCCTTCCTTGGCTCTTCTTCTCAAGCTTAGTATTAGTTCGACTCAATAGCTCCATAACCTTCTAGTACATAGCTTTACTGGCCTCGACTCTTTCTACAGCTAGCCGGTCAACATTAGGCCTCGGCTAGGGTGCTTAGTCTATCAGGAGCTCGGGGTTGAATCCATAGGTGAGCTTAAATGGAGATATGCTAGTTATACTGTGGGTGGTCCTATTGTAGGTAAATTCGATGATTGGTAAACACAAATCCCAATCGGCCATGTTTCATCTAACAGCAAGCCATAGCAAAGTTCCTACAGTTCGGTTAACAACTTTAGTGTGTCCATCGGTTTGTGGATGGTAGGACGTATTGTATAATAGCTTAGTTCCCATTTGCCTCTAAAGTGTCCTTCGAAAGTGGCTCATGAACTTGGAGTCTCGATCCGAAACAATGGTTCTAGGTACGCTGTGAAGCTCGATCACCTCTTATAAGAAAAGAAGAGTGATAAACGAAGCATTATAAGTTTTGGAGTAAGGCACGAAATGTGCTATCTTGCTAAACCGATCCACAACTATCATGATGAAGTCCTTCCCTTGGGACGTCCTTAGTAATCTTAACATAAAGTCCATACTTAGCTCGGACCATGGTTTGGTTGGGACAAGTAAGGGTAGGTAATGTTCTTAATCAGCTTAGCTCTTTGCCTCCTTGTAAGTCACATAGCTTTCTAGTACAGACTGCATGTCTCTCATCATTCTCGACAAAAAAAAAATCTTGCAGATAGTACTTCAAGGGTTCGGCACTAGCTAAATGTCCTATTAATTCTCCTCCATGCATCTCACGCACCAATAATTCTCTCATGAATCAGGTCGAGATACATAGCCTCCTCTTCCTAAATAAGTATCTGTCTTCCCTGTGATAGTTGTTCAATGTTTGTCCTTCCTCACATCGGGCGTAGATAAGACCAAAGTGTAGGTCCTCGGCATATAATTCCTTTATGGTTGAAAAACTAAGTAGCCTTGTTTATAGCTCAATCAGGAGGGTATGTCATCTCAATAGGGCATTGGCCACTATGTTTTTCCTTCCATTCTTGTATTTTACAACATAAGAAAATCCCTCTATGAACTCAATCCATTTGGCTTATCTCCGAGACAACTTTGATTGGCTCTTTAGATATCTTAAGGATTCGTGATTAGTATAGATCACAAATTCCTTGGGCTACAGATAGTATTGCCATACTATAAGGGCTTAGATTAAGGAGTAGAACTCCTTATCATAGACAGAGTAGTTGAGTGTAACTCCTTGATGTTTTTCACTAAAGTAAGCAATAATTCAGCCTTCTTACATTAGCACAGTACCTATGATTAGTTTGGATGCATCATACTTAACTTCAAACACCTTGTCAAAGCTAGGCAGAGCTAAGATGGAGGCTGTAGTTAGCCTCTCTTTCACTTCCTCAAGACTCTTCTACTCCTTCTCTCCCCATTTGAATTCAACATTATTCTTAGAGAGTTCGGTGAATGGGGCCACAATCGGACTAAAATTCTTTATGAACATGTGATAAAATGATGCCAAGCCATGGAAACTCCTCACATTAGCAGAACAAGTTAGCTCAAGCCATTCTATGATCGCTCTTATTTTCTCATCATTAACTCGGATGCTACCTTCACTCACAACAAAACCAAGAAGATCACTTTGGATCAAAAAAAGTCGCACTTCTTCAAATTGGCATAGAGTTGTTCAGCTTAGAGTTTTGCAAAGACTCTTCGAAGATGCTTTGGTGAGTCTCCAAGTCGAAGCTATATACTAAAATGTCTTCAAAGTAAACTACTACAAATCTTCCTAATAATTCTCAGAGCACATGATTTATTAAGTGCATAAATGTGCTCGGCGTGTTAGACAGCCCAAATGGCATCACAAGTCATTCATATAAACCATGTCATGTCTTGAATGTGGTCTTCCACTCATTACCTTTATGCATTCAGATCTAATGGTATCCAAATTTAATGTCAATCTTGGAGAACACCCTTGCTCCACTTAACTCATCTAACATGTCATCAACTTAGGTATGGGATACCTATACTTGATGGTGATTCGATTGATTGCTCAGCTATCGATGCACATTCTTTAAGAACCATCCTTCTTTGGTACTAACAAGGCTGGAATGGCACAGGGGCTAAGGGACTCGCGTACATACCCCTTCTCCATTAGTTCACCAACTTGTCTCTACAGCTCGGTGGCCTATTCAGGATTCAACCTATAGGCAAGCTTGCTCAGCAGTGCGGCTCCTGGTTGCAAGTCGATTGCATGCTGAACACTTTGGATTAGGGGTAGATCCTTCGATAACTCCTCCAGGAACAAGTTAGCAAATTCCTCCAATAAGGTTTTTACCTTGGCAGGCAACTCCTCCTCGGATCTCAACTCCAAATTTCTTCAGACCAGTAGATAGGTCAGTCCTTCAAGCTCATCTCTCTCTTCAATTCGATTTAGGTCAATATCAAAGCCTCCTTCTTTAGGGCTCGACTCAATTAAGACTACATGACCTTCACCTGTTCAGCGATCATAAGACTCAATTTTATCCTTCTGCCTTGGTACTTTATAAAGCATATATTCCTCCTTCCGTTACATATGACTACTCGATCAAACATCCATGACCGCCCAAGCAGAATGTGGGACGCACTCATATGTAGCACATCATAGAGAACTTCATCTCAATACTTGCTAATCCAGATTAGCATAGATACCTGTTTGTTCACTTATAGGGTTCCCTTGTCACTAAGCTAGTGAAGCTTGTAAGGTTTCAAGTGGGACATGGTCGGCAATTTTAGCTACTAGACCATAAATGTAGAGGCTACATTAATACAGCTTCTACAGTCAACAATCAATGCATACAATGAGTCATTCACCTTGCATCCAATATGGAAGAGATTTTCTCTCTATTCATCTTCGGGTATGGGACTAACATTCACTGTCCTCCTCAACACTAGAGTGGTGGGCATAAAGTTTCCTTCCTCACTATAGATAACTTCCTCTTCGGATAACTCAGTCTATCTGTCCTCCTTCAACTCCTCTACTTCCTCATTAATACTGTCAACCTCAACAGTCGATCCCTCACCTTTGATCACCATTGTTTGCCTATTCAGACACTAAGTGACCATGTGTCCAAATCCTTAGCATTTGAAACACTTAATCTCACTAGTCTTCTTCCCTGAACTCTGGCCTTTCTTAAACTTCCTTAGGGGTTCCTTCTCCTCTACTCTGGTAGTCTGAGCAGGTTAGGTCTCAGTAGCCTTGCTTGGTTTTGTCCGCATAGGTTTGCTTGGAACAAGGTGACTACTGCTAGGACGATTGATGGATGGTTGGAATCTTCCTATTCGACACCTTTCTATTCTTTGGGTGGCTCGAATTGCGTCATCAAGCATGCTAACGTCTAGGGTTTCTAAGCGTCCCTAATCTCATATTTCAACCCACCAATGAATCAAGATACAATTAAGTCTTCTAGCTTTAGGACTTCGCATTGGATCATTAACATTTGGAATTCCTTAACGTAAGCATCTACCGTTAGGATCCTAAAGGATGCCTAGTAGGATTACCTAAAATCTCCATATCAGAGATTGTAAGACTATAAATGATTAATCACTAAGGTCGTTGAATTGTTAATTAATTAACACATTATAAAATATAAATAACTATAGATATCCAATATTCCACAATTCCTCAGAATTGTAGAGAATCGATCTCTCCTACCAAATGATAAGATCAAGTAGTGTAAACATGAAATTCAAACTTATTGAAGTTACTAAAATCTAAATATATAAGTGGTAGTTACATTTAAAGTCTCAAATGAGCTATACAATCTTCTGCTAATTCTAACCTCTAAAATATTCCAATACTTACACTCAATGCTTGGCTCTTAAGCCGTGTCCGATTATCTATCAACCTGCAAAAGAAAAACTATTAGGAAGTAAGCTATAAGAGCTTAGTGAGTTATCCCTCATACCATATTAGTAAGCAAGTTATCAAATAAATTATTACAACCATATGAATACATGTATACGCACATGCCAAACAATATATGCAGTTGATCAGTGTTGCATATAATATCGATTTTAACGCCCTCTGAGATAAGAGTTGGAGATACATCAACACCGATCACAACCAGGCTTTAGCACCTAGGTTTTTAACCATAAATTTAGATTTCATATTTCACGAAATACATTTCCATTTCTAAGAAATCTAATAGTATACCAAAATCCTAAGTTTAGTGGTGAAGTGGCCCCTACAGACTACACTTACGCCCTATAGCAGAGGTCCCTAGACTCAACCCTTAGTCAGACGGTTAGCATCTCCAGTGCCTAGCAAGCCCATGGGCTAGGATAAGGTCATATTGTACGAGTGCATTATACTAAACACTTTAATTCAATGTATATAAATAACCCCTACATGGCTTCTTTTTATCTCCACTTGAAGTGATGGCTGGAATAAGAAATGCAATGCATGGTTGATGCATGACTTTTTTTTTTCTTTTAATTTTAGATAAGCCAAATATAATTAAGTCAAATTATGTGATGGTTAATCAATATCAATAAACCATCTAATTCATGTAACAATCAATTATACAATCAAATTTTCAATTATCGTGTTTAACGATATTTTTCATAGTAATCAATTAATATCAAGCACATGCATATCCCGAACCCCATGCATCAAGTTATTAATATTCAATTTAAGTGCACTAACTATAAGCACAAAACAAGTATAAAGTTATCAGGAATACTAACTCGACCTTGACATTTCTCATGCTTTTCATAATAATCAATTGGAAGATCCAAACCCTCGTCGGGATCACCTATTCATTACGCGATAAAGATGATAATAAGTAATTGAATAATTAATGGTTCTAGATATCTATCTACCTAATTCTACTTAGGTTACTATCAGTTTTTATATCAAAATTAATCTTTATCGCTAATTGTAAATGACTTTTTCATTCTTTCTTTCGATATTTATAAGTTTATAGTTATTTTTCATCATTTTCAGACGTACGTTCACACGGTGATGTCCATTTTGGACATTAATACTCATGTTTTATGAAATGGATTAGATTTATTGAAATTTTAACTATTAAAGCTTAAATATTTTTGTTGTCTAGTTTTACGTCTTATTTTAGTACTTAATGGTTTAATTAACTATTAAATTCTTCTACTTAGATTATTTTACATTGTTATTATTAATTTATGTGCTTAAATAAAGCTAATTCAATTTAAGATATGTGTTATGAGCTTAAAGTAATTTTAGCCCAAATATGTACATGTATATATATATTATTTTATTATGTTATCTTATATTTTATTAATTTATATGCTTATCTCATGACTTATGTCATGCTTATGTCATCACTTACGTATACTTTATACTTATACTCTTATGTATTCTATAGATAGGTTATGTATATACTTATACTTCGAATATACTTGTATGTATATTAGTATACTTATACATTTATTGTATTTATACCTGTATATATACATATATATACATACAGTTACATATGTATTTTTATACATATTTTCATATGCCTAGTATACTCCCTTAATAAATCTTTACAAAATCCATATTTTTGCACTTTAAGGGCTTATTTAGCAAGGTATATGTGTATATAGTTAGTATATTCCTTCTTTTTGGTTATGTACATAAAGGATACTTATATATAAAAGTATCTATACATGTGTACATCAAGTGTATTCTTGTATACATATACTTAAACATATGTATATGTGCTTCTTCTCTACTTATCTAAAGATTTCCTACACTCGTACTTTAATTCACTTATTGTATGTATATATGTATTTCTACATGTATCTTTAAGTATTTATACACTCCTAAGCTTAGGTATGGAGCTTTCTACCTTCAACAACACATAAGTACATAACACACAAAGCTTTTACACTATCCTAACTTATATAACTAATCACTAATTAAGATAAGAAATCATATAAAAACACACCTTTTTCTACTTCATAATATGAAAAGGAAGACAAGTATAAATGGTATGTTAGTTTATGGTAGTAGTTCAAGTTGTATGTTGAAATTGTGAAAAGGTTGAAGGTGAAAAAGGTAAGGGAAGTTTACTGTTTGGAAGTAGAGGGGAAAAGAGTGTTTTTGTGTCTTTAATTGTGTTTTTTATAAAAGAAATGAGTAGGGTCTAGATGGAGGATAAGGGGACGGCAAAAAGGAAGCAAAATTGGACAAGAAAACATGTTTAAGTTGTGTAAAAAGTTAAAGAAAATGGAAAAAAAACTCTAGATGATAATGACATTTGTTGACTTTGTCGATATGTTGACTTGGTTAACCTTTTGACTTTAGTCAACATTTGACTTGGTCAAATGTTGACTCAGTTAACTTTTTGAAATTAAATGTAATTTGTGTGTACATAATGAGGTAATTAAGGAAAATTGGGAAGAAAATTAAGGAAATGAAAGGAAATATGAATTTTATTGAAATGATTAATAAGAATAGTTACTGAGATCCTCCTCTAAGTATTTATATCCTAGTACATTATTTAGTATGGTACTCAGTGTAACTATTATGAAATATGTCATTTAGAATACTAATACCAACTATATGTAATATAAACATCAACTAAACACTTAATTTTATCTAATACTAACCTAGTTATATAATTAGAAGATAGATGTGATTTATAATGTAATATCTTAGTTTTTTAGTAAATTAAATTAGTATTGTATGCATTTATGAATAATTGAAAGTTATCTTGATTATTTGATAATGATTTAGTATGATACTAAACAAATATCAGCAATTAAGGTTTTAGAATAGATTATAGTGACATAGTACTTTTATATCCTTGACATAGTACTTTTATGTCCTTCAAGTTATAATTTTAGGGTTTTATGACTTTTGGGTACAATCTCTAGTGTTTATATACATTGAGGGTCTAAAAATTTTATACGTGATTGAATCTTTGATTATTATCTTAAGGTTTTTGTCTTAACTAGTCTTATCAACTCTTAGAATCTTTTAGCACACTAAGGTCTACTTTGGGTATTAGGTTGAAAATTTTAGGGGTTTACACCTACACTTGATCCTCCTTATCTCAATTCTTGTAATCTTTTGAAACCTTCTCCGCATGACTCTCTTCATTTCATCCCAACTCCTAATTTCTTGTTCTCATTCTCCTTCCCTTCTTTTGGTGGCTTGCATGTTCTTCCACCATAAGGCGGTATAACTAGTGAACTCTAATGTAGTAAGTCTAACCTTTGTATTATCTTGTACTTCATAACATGCAAACTACTTTTCAATCTGATATACCCAGTCTAGGTAGTCCTCGGCATCACCACTTCTAAAGAAACCTAGAATGTGAATCCTCATTCCCTCAACTCTAGGAGCTCGTACATTTCTTTCCTCAAGCTTGTAGTACTCCTCTATTTCGTCATCTCTTTTTGCTTCCTCCTCAATCTCTTCAAGTGTTAGCCTTCGTCTAGCATCCTTACTAACTCCTTCAGCTCGGGGTAGTCGAGCTGGAGCATTAACTCGACTAAACTAACCATTTCCTGGTCCTTGTTGCTCGTGTTCCTTAGTGAGGCTATTTCTAGTTCGCTACCTATCTTTTTGGGTAACAGTCACCAGATTAGCCACCAAGTCGGTAAGCTTATCCAAGCGGTCACCCATTGATTGGGGTGCAAAGCTTCCTTCTTGTCCTTAGCCATGTCGAGTACTACTTTCTTGGTTTCCCAAAGTTTCTTGGATACTTGAATCTGACATTGATGGTTACTTCACAATGATAATTTCACAACAAACAAACAGTTAACTACACTCTGTTTTAGTGTATCAAAAACAGGGGAAAATAGAGTTCAAAACACTTCTTAACTACTAAACTTCAAAGCTAACAATAGAACCATTATCTCAACGGAGCAGTAACAGACTATTCAAAGAACATAGTAGCAAAATCCAGCTTCGAACGTAGCTAGGCTTTGATACCAAGATGATAAGGATTCATGGATGAACATATGAACCCAATATCACGCGTAACCAATTAGGATAGGTCCAAGCCATGAGATAGCTCAAATAGTAAATGATAGTTGAGGGATGAGCATGAGTAGGGATTCTCGTTCATCGATGATAGATATGATGCACTAACGCCTCATATAAGCTCGAGTCACACTTGATATGACGCATAAGTATGGCCAGATGTTACTACTAGTCTATGCTCGAATGAGCTAGATAAGAGTAGCTCAAAAGTGAGCAAAAAGGATACTTAGCTCAAGAGAGAGTAAAAAAAAGTTCTATGTATTAATTGTGTAGCTATTACATTATACGGGTATTTATAGTACCCTGTTAGGGTAAGTCCTAAATTACAAAAATTACCAAAGAATGTTCCTTATTTGCTAAACAAAGGAGCATAATTTATGGGGAAAATATGAAATCATACAAAAAGAATGTCTTCTATCAAAAAGGACAATTACGGGTGTCAGAAAAGATAGCGCATGGGCACATTTTACTCAGTTTACAATTCTGACAATATTATGAGACGAGCAAGGGAGGTCCTTTGATCAGGTTTGTTCGACGTCGGCAATTTGGTACCCTAATGGCTAGGGTTAGACAAGGGTTAGATCAAGGATAATTCACATTTAGGTCAGCCTCAGCTGGTCGGCCTTTCACAATTGTCAGCTCGGCCTCGGTACTTTAGAGATGGTTGTTTTCCTTATTTGGTGCTTGGACCAGGGTATGTGGAGGGGTCGGCTCCGTATGTGTGATAATCACCTCAACAACTTCTTGAATGGTATGGAGAGTGAAGTAGTTCAGCAAATCGGACTAGGGAAAACACTACTCCTCAATGCTTAACTCTCCCCGAGCAATATGGCAGACCATGTGAGAAAGCCCTCGGGCTTGGGACTGAGTGATCAATCCTTGATCCCTATCAGTTCTCAAGCAAGAGAGGAAGCTCTATGTCCTTAATCATCCCATTCTTAAGGAGCCTCCAGCTACTACTTCAATAGCTTAGAAGGATGCTTATTATAAGCATTCTGATGACTCATTTGATGTTAGATGCTTAATGCTTGCTACCACAAGCCTAGAACTTCAAAAGGATCTAAAGCATATGGAAGCTAATGAGATGGCTACCCATCTCAAGCAAATGTCCGAGCAACGAGCTAGATAAGAAAGGGATGAGATTACCAAGGCCTTGCATTCTTGTAAAATGGCTATGGGAGGGTCGATGAGTGCCTATGTTCTAAAAATGAAAGACTACATTGATCATCTTAAGAGGCTTAGATTTTCCATAAGTCGAGAGTTGGCAATAGATTTACTCTTAAATTCATTGCCAACTAGTTTGGCATGAACTATAATATGAATAATATGGAGAAATCAATTTCTAAATTGCATGCAATGCTAAAAACCGCTGACCAGAACATCAAAAAGAAGCCTAATAGTGTTTTAATGATTCGAAAAAGGAAGGGGATGAAGAAGAAAGGTAAGGGGAGTAGAAGGGCAATGAAGAATTCAAAGCCTAAACCCAAGCCCAAACCAAAGGCAAAACCTTCTAAGGAAGGAGCTTGTCTCTTCAATAGTGAGCTTGGTCATTGGAAGAGGTATTGCAAACTTTACTTAGAAGATCTAAAGAAAAAGAAGAGTAATGAGACTACTACTTCAGGTATTTATGTTATAGAAATCAATTTATCTACTTACACTTCATAGGTATTAGATATCGGATATGGATCTCACATTCATACAAATGTATAAGGTCTTAATAGGAATAGAGAGCTAAAAAAGGGTGAAACCAACTTACGAGTGGGCAATGGAGCAAAAGTTGTTGCTTTACAATAAGGACTTATGAGTTGATTTTGCTGAGTGGGCTTTTGTTAGTTCTAAACAATTGCTTTTATATTCTTGCTTTCAGTAGGAATATTATTTCAATTTCATGTTTAGACAATGATGGTTTTTCATTTATTATTAAGAATAATAAATGCTCTATTTATTACAAAGACATGTTATATGCAAATGCTGGTTTACATGATGGTCTTTACGTGCTAAACCTTAAGCCTTATAATGGATCTATCTATAACATAACTACTAAGAGATTTAAATCAAATGATTTAAACATGACCTACCTATGGCATTATCGCTTTGGCCATATAAATGGGAATCACATATCAAAGCTCCATAAAGATAGACTTTTACACTTAATTGATTTTGAGACATTTGATATTTGCAAGTCTTGTTTATTTGGAAAGATGACTAAGGACCCTTTTACTAGATACAGTGAAAGGGCAACTGATTTATTGGGACTAATAGATACTAATGTATGTGGTCCATTAAGCATCACTAATAGAAAAGGTTATCAATACTTCATCACATTTATTGATGATTTTAGTAGACATAAGTATGTCTATTTGATGAGACATAAATATGAATCATTTGAAATGTTCAAAACTTTTTAGATTGAAGTACAAAATCAGCTTGGCAAAACAATCAAGGCACTTCGATTTGATCAAGGTGGTGAATATCTAAGCCAAAGAGCATATTGATCATCTTAGAAATGGTAGGGTTATTTCACAATTAACTCCACTTGGAACATCATAATGGATTAGTGTATCTAAAAGGAGGAATAGAACCTTATTAGATATGGTTCAATCTATGATGAGTCAAATAGATCTTCTTTTATCCTTTTGGGGTTACACCCTAGAAACAGTTGCATTTACGTTAAACCATATCCCTTCTAAAGTAGTTAAAAAGATGCCATATGAGATATGGACTAGCAAGAGACCTAGTTTGTCTTTTCTCAAGATTTAAGGTTGTGAGGCTTATGTAAAACATCAAGTCTTGGACAAATTAGGACTTGAATCTAATAAATGCTTTTTTGTGGAGTATCCAAAAAAAACCAAAGGATATTATTTCTATCATCCCTTTGAGAATAAGTGTTTATTACTTGGAATGCCATCTTTTTGAAAAAGGAGTTTATTTTTTAAAGGACTAGTGGAAGCAAAGCACATCTCAAAGAAGTACGACACCTACAAAATAGCATTGAATTGCCAGTGGAAACTCAATAAAACTGACAATTAGTTATTGAGCCTCTATAAGTAACATAAGGCCTACGAAGGTCTGGTAATGTGTGACATGAACCTAAGAGATATGGATTTCTCGTAATAGATAGTCATGATGTGTTGCTCATGGATCAAAATGAACTTATTACCTATCAAGAGGCCATGCTAGGTTTAGACTTTGAGATATAGTTGGAAGCCATGAAATCCAAAATGCAATCCATGTATGACAATCTATTATGGACTTTGATTAATCTACCTAATGGTACTAAGATCATTGGGTGTAAATGGGTTTTCAAGAAGAAAACTGACATAGTTTGTAACATGCATACCTTTAAAGCACAACTAATGGCTAAGGGTTTCAAACAAACTTATGGTATAGACTATGATGAAACCTTTTCACCAGTCGCCATGCTTAAATCAATTAGGATCCTTATTGCTATAGCCACGTATTATGATTATAAGATTTGCAAATAGATGTCAAAACAACGTTTCTCAATGGAAACTTACTCAAGGATGTATATATGACACAACTTGAGGGTTTTATTTGTCTTGAGGATTTTGTAAAGGTTTGCAAGCTTTAAAGATCCATTTATGGATTGAAGTAAGCATCTCGAGGTTGGAATCTTCATTTTGATGAAGTGGTCAAAGAGTTTGGATTCATTAAAAACAAAGATCAGCCTTGTGTTTATAAGAAAATTAATGGGAGTGTAGTTCTATTTCTAGTGTT
Organism: Lumnitzera littorea; assembly: GCA_024138015.1. NCBI lineage: Eukaryota > Viridiplantae > Streptophyta > Magnoliopsida > Myrtales > Combretaceae > Lumnitzera > Lumnitzera littorea. The sequence goes on along the minus strand of JAMXBB010000003.1, from coordinate 54,258,696 downwards.
ATATGTAGATGACATATTACTCATTGGAAACGACATTCTTACCTTAGAGTGTCAAGTTTTAGTTAGAGAAGTGTTCCTCAATGAAAGACTTAGGCAAGGCTATCTATATCCTAGGCATTAAGATCTATAGGGATAGATCTAAAAGGCTCATTAACCTAAGTCAAAGTGCATACATAGACAAAGTTCTAAATAGGTTCAGTATGTAAGATTCGAAAAGAGGATTCTTGCCAACGTCAAATGGTATAAATCTCAGCAAGACTCAATATCTTATGACAAAGGATGAGTAAGATTGCACGAGCAAGATTCCTTATGCTTCAACTATTAGATCAATCATGTATGCCATGTTATGCACTTGATCAGATGTGTTATATGCATTAAGCATAACTAGTAGATACCAGTCAAATCCTAGTGAATTGCATTGGATAGCAGTCAAGAATATCCTTAAGTACTTAAGAAGAACTAAAGATGTATTCTTAATATATGGGGGATTAGAAGATGAGATAGTTGTAACTGGTTACACTAATGTAAGCTTCTAATCTAACAAAGATGATTTTAGATCGCAATTATGATATATATTTTGCTTGAATGGAGGTGTAGTAAGTTGGAAAGGTTTAAAGCAAAACACTGTAGCAAATTCTACAATCGAAGCTAAGTATATAATAGCATCAAATGTAGTTAAGGAGGCAGTTTGGATCAAGAAGTTTATCGCTGAACTAGGCGTTGTTCCTAGCATTACAAATTCTGTAAATCTTTATTGTGACAATAATGGTACTATTATACAAGCTAAGCAACCTAGATCACAGCAGTGATCCATACACATACTCAGATGCTATCATCTTATTCGAGACATCATCGAGAGAAGAGACATCAAGATATGCAAATTATTGGCTAATGACAATGTTGCTGATCTACTTATCAAAGCTCTTGCACAAGCAAAGCATGATCATCATATTAGATTAATGGGTATTATATACATGTATGATTGGGCTTAGTGCAAGTGGGAGAATGATAGTGATTGTGCCATAGGCTAATTATTGAACATTGTCATTATTATATTTTATGAATTAAGAGGCATTCATTATTATATTGTTTACATGTTTACTCTATAATAATATCCTTAAATAATCATATAGTTATTCTAAATGTTTTTAGATGCTCATTATTATAAGAACAATAATAAATTAAATCTATTATGAGGTTTGATGATAATCGTAGGATGCTTATTTGTATAAAGATACGAATCAAACTCATAAATACATGTTAGAGAATTATGTATTAGACCAACCTGCTATGAGATTGCTACATGGATTAATGTCATAAGTGATTCTCATTATAACAATGTCATTGCATCTTTAGACTTGAAATCACCATGGATTCCAACATGAGGAACATTATGATTTGACTCAATCAAATGTTATATTTAAATGGATATTTATAAAGGTTGTGATTAGGCATAGTATGAATCATGTAGAGGGAATCCATGGTGATTTCTAAATGTTTGACTAATCATATAATTATTATGAATGTTTGTACATGCTCATTAGTGTAGGAATAATAATGAATTAAATCTAGTATGAGGTTTGATGATAATTGTGGGATGTTTATTTGTATAGAGTTACAAATCAAACTCATAGGTACATGTTAGAAAACTATGTACTAGACCGACTCGCTATGAGATTACTACATGGATTAATGTCATAAGTGATTCTCATTATAATGACGTCATTGTATCTTTAGACCTGAAATCACCATGGATTCTAACATGAGGAACATTATTATTCGACTCAATCAAATGTTATATTTAAATGGATAATTATAAAGGTTGTGATTGGGCATAGTGTGAATCATGCAAAGGAAGATGAGTGATTAAGATGGGATTTGTCCATCTCATTATGAGATAGATATCTTTGGGCCCCTCAATAAGTGAGACTTAAAAATGCATGGCCGTACTCAAATAAATTGATAGTATGATTATAACGACTTTAGGAGGGGCCTAATAGTATTACCTAGAATTTTCATATCATGTATGTATCCATGATAAGAAAATCACCTTACAAGTTAAAGATTGCAAGACTCTAAATAGTTATTTGCTAGGGTCTTTAATTTTAGTTCATTGACTCATTATATAATATAAATAATTATGGATATGCATTTTTCTACAGTTCCTTAGAACTATAGAGAATCGGTATCCCTTACCAAAATAGTGAAATAAGATAGACAATTCTAGACAATTCTAAACTTACTAAAAATACTAAACTTAATTGAGATATTAGTCGTTTTCTGCAACATTCCAAAGTAACTACATAAGCTTTTCATCATACTGATTCAATGATAGCACTCTGCACTCAATTCCTATCTTTGTCCCAACTATCAATCAACCTACAAGGAAAAGAACTATTGAGGTGTAAGCTTATGCTTAGTGAGATAATTACCTTCACCAATACCGTGTGACAGAAATTTATTAGATGCACAATCATATGAATGTATGAACAATCAGTATGCCAAACAACGCTTGCAATGGCCTAGGAACTGCATACAACTTAGAATTATGCCCTCTATAGTCAGGGTTTGGAGATAATTAACCAACCCAAACCAAAATCTGAGTTATAAACCTTGGGTTTTAATTCATTAGCATTATTGTGCTTAAGTCAAAACAAAACAATGTATATGTATTTATGTATATATATAATTTCATTACCGAATGATAAATCATATTGTCAAAATCCCAAGTCTAGCAGTGTGGTAGCCTCTGCAATCCATAAATACACACCCTAAGCAGAAGCTACAACACGTGGCCCCTTACTTACAGATGGCGTCTCTTAGCGCCTAGTAAGCCCATCAACTTAAGATAGAGACTCAATAAAAATGATGACATAACTAGTGCCCAATCCTATAGGAGGCTCGTCCTCTTGTAAGTCCCTTCCCATCTTTTACATGAAGCTACAATCGGTGTTATCTGTAAACCCCACAACCAGTTACTCAAGGTTTCGATCGGCTGAAAGATCCGATCAAGCCTAAATTATAAGTAAAGCCAAAAATATTAGTAAAAATGATCCCGTAAGTTTGAATTTAAGAAAATAAGCAATAAAATAAAAGAATATAAAAAATTTAAATTTTAAGTATATAACTCGTTATTTATCGAAAATACATAAAATGCATTCCGATAATTAACGAATCGCTAGAGATGAATTATATATATATTAAAAATCATAAAAGGACTTAAATAATATTTAGGAATATTTATTTATACTATATATGAATTTACATGTAGGTAGAAATACGCATAATTTCTTAAAATACACGAAATGTGCTAAAATAATACTAAATAATTAAAAAAAATTCATAATTAATTAAGGAAAAATAAAGAAAAATAAAAAAAAAGTAATGATTTAGATTTAGGTCGTGGCAGCTAGGAAAAATAATAAAAAAAATAGCCAATTAAATTAGAACAACATAAAAGTCAAATTGGAAGAAGGTAAGGCAATTGTCTAATCAAATTAATACACAATAATTTCCTTAAAGCTCTATAAATACTCCAAATTTTTTAGAAGCTCATTTGGTTAGTTTGGAGAGTGAGAAAAATAGAGAGAGGTGAAATTGAGAGAAAAATTAGGGTTAAGAAAAAAAAAAACTGTACAATTAGGGCCTTAGAGGGAAACCTACACCAAATGAGCACTTGGGAGTGGATGGCCACTACCACCACACGGTGGTGGCAGCACCTAAACCGGCTGATAAGGCCACGGCGGCCGGTGGTGGCCGGAGCCACCCATACTGGTAAGTTCGATTCCTAGCCCGATTTTGTGTAATTTTATAAAAATAGTAAATATTCTTAGAAAATTATGAATTTTGTTATTCTAAAATATTTTTGTATGTAGTTTTTAAGAAAAATATTATTTTGATGAAAATATGTCCCGTGATATATAGTCCTTTAGAAATTATGCAAAACCGAGCATGTTTCGGTTTAGAAATAAATAACCTTAGGAGTGTAGTTTTGAGCCCAAAATTTTTGTGCAGACTACTTAGATGATATAGAATAGTGCTATGAAGCCTGTTTTCAAAAATTAATTTTCAAAATTTTTAGATAATTTTTAGGCCATAAAATGAGGCATAAAATGGTAATTTAAGGTTAATTAAGTAATTAAATAGTTAATTACTGATTTAGTCAATAATTATATGTTTTAGGATGTTAAAATTTGATCAAGTATGATACTTGTAGCATTTAGGGTGGTAGATGTAATTATTAGGTTAATTATATAGTAAATAAATAATAGGGAAAAATAGTAAATTTTAAGTTAATTTTGTAAATTAGAGTAATTAGGTGTAAAATCTGGTTTAGGATGAATTTAGAAATTTTAAAATGATAATTGATGTTGGGAGATGGTAATTAGAGTAATAAAAATATTAGATGTGTATTATGTACATAATAAGTAATAGTACATAATACAACAATTATTAGAAATGTAATAAATAGAAGATATTAGAATAAAAATTGATATTATGATAATAATAGAAATATACAATAAATCTGATAGGAAACTTAAATTAGGGTAATTATATGAAAAATATAAGATTTTCTCATAACAGGGGTAAATTCGGTGATTAAACTAGGATCCAGGTGTATCGCACGAACTAGAACACTAGTTAGAGACTAAAAATGATATTTAGGATATCCGAAGATAATGCAATTAATTTCACATTATGGGTCGAAATGATTTCTTAGGGTGTACATATAAATTTTTAACCAAAAAATTGAGTTAAAAATCTAATTTAGAAATCGATGTGAAAACTGAAACAAAACTTAACCCGATTCAAGAAGAATTGTAAAAGATTTAAGACCTAGATAATTAGGTATATTAAACCCTAAACAAAAGATAACAATAAGCGTTATAGGATAAAACGAACCTATAATAGTTATATGAAAAACTAAAACTACGTTTGTGTTATAGGGATGATCGGCGATGGCCTGAGCAAGTGGGACCTCAAGTAAGGGAACGAGGAGTCCAGGTAAGTTGGGATTAATATGTTGCTGTATTTTGGAAGCTTGAGATTATACTTGGTTGTGCTTGTTAGATAGTTGGTTGTGTGCATGTGCTTGATTATGAGTGATGCTATGATTCTGGTTGTTGTTCTGGTTTCTATTGTATGATTTATATGAAATGATTGATTACCCTAAACTGGACTTAATCAAATATATGACTTATAATCATAATTGGACCTGCATGGTAACCCATTAAGGGAAACCTAGGATTCTCTGGCCAAATACCAATCCCTTCGAAAGGGATATTGTGGGATTGCATAATGGTCCATTCTTCATCCTTAGTCGAACTAAGTGATAAGAGAGGAGGTCACGGCAAGGGTGAAGTCAATGGTTCGAAAGTAATCGTAGGAGAAGCAGTGTCTTCATTGCATAAGTCTGGGTTTAGTCGTGAGCTGTTGCATTAACGACAACTCCTTAACCCGGATTATAGCAGACGTAATTTCTTTAATCTTATGACGGGCTAGATAACATCGTGCAATGGCATTTGCTTGATCATACATTGTGCCTAATAAGTTAGTTGATAACCTTGTTATGTTTATGGTATAGTTTTAAGTCCTCCATCCTAACTTACTGAGCTGTGGTTGCTCACATTCCTATAGACATCGTGCAGGTTGCTGGATCCTAGGGAGTGAGGAAAAACATTTGAAGAACAAACATATATTTTTAAGGTCTAAGCTATTATTTTAGAATTTTTCATTTCTGAATAATGCATTAATTAGGAAATAGATGATGGTGAAGTGTTGTAAACGTTAATTGTAATAACTGAATTCTAGTATGTATATATTTTCTCACTTTCTTAGGTAAATGATTTATTTAAGTTACAGACTGTTTACTTCAAAGCGGGTTAGTCGTGGACGCCTTGTATAGATCAGGTCTAGGATAGCGGTTGTAAAGCCAACTTCTATCTTAAAATGATTTACACGACGGGGCTATTACGACTCTACTGCTTCGGGGTGTGATATTATCTAAATGCAATTATGGAGAATGTATGATTCATCTTATTTCTTAATCATATAGATTGTTAATCCAGTTTTTCAAGGTGATCAGACAATTTTATTCCATACAATTGGAGGTATAAATTATCACAACAATTCCCATTATTATATAATTAACAAGCCATAGCATTTAGTTCACAAATTCATACACATGCATTTCCCATATCCCACAAGCATCCAAATTTATATATATATAAGTTTAGGTGCATCTATTCTACAAGCAAAATCAAGTAAAGAGTCATCAAGAATTTGCTCACTCAGCCATACGGGTCAATCAAAGCAGTTTGGGGTTAGGTCATCTTCGAAAGCTAGGCCTCTGGACATCGTAAATACAATACTATAAGGATTTGAAATAAAACTTAGAAAACTAAGCTAAAAACCCTTTAAGTTATACTTTTGACTTGGTTTCATAATTTTTTTCGGTTTTGCTTGAAAGTTCAATTATGTATAACTTTCTCGTTTTAAACCCGATTTTTATGATATTATAGTCAATCTTCATCATTTTCAAGTGTACTAAATGTGGTGAGGTTATATTTTCATGATGAGGCACACAAAACTACCCATAGGTCAGAACAATAGCAATCCTCATGATTTGGAGTACTTTTAGGCTTTGTTTGGTTAATGGGCTTTTTGGTAACTTGGGAAATTCTTTGGGCTTGGGCTTAAGACTTTATTCTAAACTTAAAATACTCCTTAAGATTAGATTTTCAACTTTGGTTTACACTCTTGGTGCTAACAACAACTCCTTAGGCTTTTATATAGGTTTAAGTTATCAAATGGGCTTGTTTTTTGTTCAAATTAAAGTTAGTGATTTTGTTAGGCTTATGGAGTCTTAGGTGAACTTCTTGTGGGCTTCAAAACAACCTTTCTTAATATTTTAAAGTGCTGGTCAAAATTTTAATGAAGGCCCAACTTAGAGTTCTAGGCTTGTTTTGAGAGTTTTAGGTTCGGTTTTGTGTTTTAGGCTTTGTATACTTATTATACTTACTTTGGTTAATCTTTTCACTTTGTTTTCTTGGTTTTATCATATTTTTAAGTGGCTTTTACTTATGTTCTAGATCTGGTCGTGATGAATCCAAGGGGTTCTCACTTAGTTTTTCAACCTGTTTCATCATTTCTTTAAGTTTAAGAGTTAAATCATGAACCTAGGCTACTTATATTCAAATTTTAACTTACATTCTCTTCCATGGGATAATTACTTAGCTCATACTTTATATGAAAATAGTAGATCTCATACTTATCACAACTTCCATATCATAGTTCATATCTCACAAGGTTAGTTTCTTTATAAAAGCTTCATGTAATGGATTTTTCTTTACCTAAAGCTAGGTTTGAGCATCTTTCAACTTAATAGAAATGGAAATAACATCTAAATGACTCATATATACTCTACGTCCAACATGATATCTCCTCATTCATGTGCACATTTCATGATTTTCTTAACTTAAAATCTTTCATTCTAAGTGTTAAACATATATCTTCACATAATACTAACTTAGCAGGCTCATATTTCAACTTTCATGTAAAGGGGTTCACAAGCTTACTTCTTAAGGTGATCTAGCTATTTTATCATCTTATGATCATGCTAATATCTTCATGAAAACATGGTCTCCATGTGATACTAAACCACTAACACAAAGAAACAACTTACTTGTTCTCAAAGAGAAAACAAAGTGGTGGTGCAACTAAGTATCCTCTTAGCTCGTTGTCTTCCTTTCTCTTCTTGTAAGTTCTTTTGAAAGCTAGAGTCTTGATCTTTGAAGTGGGGTTTTGAGAATATTTTAAAGTTCCTAAAAGTGGTTTTTGAAATTGACAAAAGGAGGCAACAAAATCAAGCTTTTGTGCCATGAGTTATGAAGCAAAAAGGGTGGTGGCAATGTGGGGTTTTATGGGGTTAGGTTTCTTCTTTTGATTTGTGTTTAAAATGAGAGAAAAGGAAGTGAAAATGAGAGTGACAGAGGGAGAGAGGGGCAGATTTTTTGAATAGGAGGAGAAGTGTATGTAAGAAACTTTAATTGATTATCTTTTAGTATGCACAAATGCCAACTTTTTGACAAGACTAAATAATGTAAGCATTAAGGAGTGAATAGTAGATGTGTAAGACAATTGAGTGATTGAAAGTTGACAAGTCATGGCCTCCCTTAAGCTCTCTTCCCAACCAGCCATAGGGTGTCCTCTTTGGGCATTGAGTTGTCATGTCACTTAATTAAAAGTTGAACACATAAAATAATGTGATAACTTGTCCCTATGTAGTATAAGTTGTGGTGTGATAAGAGAAGTGTCTTATCACTAGTTTTTAATAAGTTATCAATTGATAAATGATTCCAACTTTCAATTGATAAGTTATTTAGGGTGATTGGTTGGTTTACTTATTTATGTGCACAAGTCTTATGCATGAAGATAAGAAGATTGTTTTATATGAAATTCTTTTGAAGCTTATTTCTTAAATTGATTTGCATGTTATGATTCAATTCTTATGAAATTATGAAAATTTCTAAATTTTGAATAAAATTATTCAAATTAAATTATCAATTAGTCGCTTAGAGTTATAAGTCTTTAATTGTTTTAGGGTTTAAGGTTTTGAGTGACTTAGAGTTCGTAGTTCTTGTAGTCAAGTTTTAACGATAACAGACATTTGAATTGGAAAATTAAATTCATTTTTAAATGCAAACTTGAATTCTTAGCTTAGTTTATCCTTAGGAACATTTGGGAAGTGTTCTTAGTTGAATCGCAAGTCCGCTAAAAAGTAGGGTTTACAACTTATCCACATGTAATATGATTTATAAGTGAAAATAAGAGAATTGTCTCATATGAAATTCTTTTAGGGTTTGGTTCTCAAATTAATTTATAGGTTGTGATTTGCCTCTTAAGAAATTTTAGAGTTTTCTAGAGTTGAATAAGATTTATTGAAATTATATTTTTAATTATTTATTTAAGGTCATAAGTCCTTAATTATCCCAAGTTTTAAGGTTTAAGTGAGTTTAAGTATGTATTAGGGTTTTTTACTAATTCAGGAGTAATTGATTTACACTTAGAAGCTTAAGGTTCAATTGGCTTAATTATTTAGGATCATTGCTTTATTATGCAACATATATATATATATATTGTGGGGCTACTTATGTACACAAGTAAAATAATTTTTGTAAATTTATTAATTTATTCCTTTAACTAGCTTAGTTTTGTTGGTTTTTTATTACTTGAAATAATCCTTGATTTGTTCGTTATCAGTTTTATATGATTTCACAAAATTATTGATAATTTTATTGATTTATGGCTTTTCAAGCATTAAGATAATTTTATAGAGTTTTAAAAATTTTTATGATTTGACATTTACTGTTTAGTTTAGGATTACATTTTTAAAAGTACGCATATGTAGGGATTGAGGTTTTCTTGCATAATTAGGGTTTCCAAATCATATAATAAGGCCTTTCAAGACTTGAGTCTGACACCATGTTTAGAAGGTCAAATTTACAGAGTCTACAATGATCAATGTCATTGGTCATATCAATCTACTTGGAGATCGAGAAATGATAAGGTTGAACAATATAAGAGTAACACTATCCATGCCTTATATTTAATCTAGATATCGTATGGCAAAAGGATTATAACATAAGTTATGGATTAGGTAAAGTCATTCCACCGATCTTCGCTTAATTTAGGTAGACATAATGTCTTGTTAAAGGCCACTTATGTCTTGTAGGCTCGAAAGGAGTTTAGGCCTATTACTAATATTAAGTGAATCTATAGGGTCATACACAAAGAAAGAACAAAATAAGCTACGAGTTTATTTTGATTAAGCTTAGTAAGAAGTATTGAAATATTTATTATTCTTAATAATTTAAGAAGGATAAATAATTATTTTTATTATTTTTCTTTAAAAATAATAAATAACGTATTTAATATTATTAGCATCCTTTAATATCTCACCATTCACATAATATCTTATAGAAGATATTTTTGCTAGTCTATATATAGATATAGACCACTCTCTATTGGGGTTATGCTGATACTATATCGTCAACACTAGACCTATAGAGAAACTCTATAGACCAAAAATAGAGAGCAACATGTGAGATATTATTAGGGTTTTCTACATTTGATTTTAGAGCTAGCATACTGTAGTTTATTTAGTGTGTTTGTTCAAGTGTAGATACCATAAAAGGGGCTCAAGAGATCACAACACCTATAGATCTGCATCACCAACGTGACCTAGATTTACATAAGGTAAAAGATATAAACTCATATCAATTTAATTTATTGTATGGATCTACTGACATTTTAGGGATTTAGATTTGTTCGAAAAAAAATTCCGTTGCAAAAAGAGTTGTTTGGATCCCTAAATCCCAACATAAAGGTAGAGAAATTTGCTTTAGTGATGGTCATCATCACCTATTAACTTAGGCCTTACTTTTAATCACACCTGATTGTAATTCTGACTAACCAACCGCTCAAAGCCATCTTATAGAAGCTCGACACTTAGGAATGAATGATGAAATACTCTCTTGAGCTTAGTGCTCATGGAGTTCGATTCTGCTTGAGATAGGCAATTAAGGCATAAGTTTTCGCTAATTTCACAATAGAATACATTAGGGTAGACAAGCCCTTACTGGAGTTCTCCATCCTCACATAGACCTTCTACATCAATGGCTCCTCCACTAAAGGGGGGAGTTGGGATGGTATTACACAATAAGGCACATATGGAACAAAGATACTCTACACTCTAAAGTTTGATTTCCCAACAAGCAATAACAAGGTCGAATATGAGACACTCATTGTAGGCTTAAGGTTGCTAAGGACATTAGGGCAAAAAAAAAAACTAAACATACACTTGGACTCTATGCTGGTAATACAACAAATTAAAGGATCGTATAAGACTAAGGGTGAAACAATTGTCAAGTACCTATAAATAGTACAAGGCTTACTTAAGGAATTCAATTTATGGGAAGTCAACAAGATCGTCCGAGCGGAGAATACAAAGGTGATCCGCTTAAACTATATATATATATATATATATCATAAATACTCTAACAAGTATACTGGGTCGGAATCAAGTAATAAAGAGTAAGTAAGGTAGTCGATCCCTTGAGGACTATGAAAGTACTAATCCTATGATAGTTCTTATCAATAGTTAGGTAATTAAAATTGAATTGTGAATTAACTAATTTAATAATTACCCTAAAACTATCAAAAAGAAAATTATGATAAAATATTTAAAACTATGCAATCAATTAAGAATGTAAAAAAAACAGAATTCACCCTAGTTATACAAACTAAATTATCATCATGTTATATAGATTAATAGCTATATGGTCATTTAAGTGAAATTATCATGCCTTAAAATTAAAGGATTTAAACCTCTAATCAATTGGTCAACTCCCGCATATCCAATTAATGGTAGACTCTAAATTACAATCATATACCTCTTGATGCTATGATTGTCTAATGTCTTAAATCATTTATCCCTAATGTCTTAGCAAATAATTAACTTAAAACATTATATTAATCCTTGGATAATTTCTAATTAATTTAATTAACGTCGCTCCCACATTAGCTAATCAATTTAATCAAGAATTTTTAACAAACCTTATATCAACTCCTGCATCAATAGTGTTTATAACAATTATAACCAATAGATAATCATAATTGAAATTACAGAAATTACAATCATGAATTATTCGTACATCAATTAACCCTATAACATGATTACAATTATCATCTCAACAGTAAGCGCCACAATTAGCCATTCGAAGTATTCGATCGGTTGAAAGACTCGATCGAACCTAAATTATAAAATAAAGCTAAAAATATTAGTAAAAATGGCCCCGTAAGTTTGAATTTATGAAAATAAGCAATAAAATAAGAGACTATAAAAATTCCAAATTTTAAGTATATAACTCGTCATTTATCGAAAATACGTAAAATGTATTTCGATAATTAACGAATCACTAGAAATAAATTATATGTATAATAAAAATCATAAAATGACCTAAATAATATTTAGGAATATTTATTTGTACTATATATGAATTTACATGTAGATATAAATACATGTAATTACTTCAAATACGCGAAATGTGCTAAAATAATACTAAATACTTAAAGAAAATTCATAATTAATTAAGAAAAAATCAAGAATGATCCAGAATTAGGTCGTAGCAGCTGGGGAAAATAAGAAAAAAAATCAACTAATTAAATTAGAACAATAAAAAGCCAAAAATTAAGGGATAAGGCAATTGTCTTGTCCAATTTAATGCACAATAATTATCCTAAAGCTCTATAAATAGCAAGAAAAATCCAGAAGCTCATTTGGACAATTAGAAATCAAATAAAATTAGGGAGAGGTGAAAATTGAGAGAAAAATTCGAGTTAAGAAAAAAATAAGAAAATCAGTGCAATTAGGGCTCTTAAAGGGAACCCACACTAGACGAGCAGCTGGGAGTGGACAGCCACCACCACCACCACATAGTGGTGGCAGCGTCCAGGCCGGCCGACAAGGCCACGGCAGCTGGATGGCTGGAGCCACCTAGATCGGTGAGTTCGATTTCCAGCCCGATTTTTGTGTAATTTTGTAAAAATAGTAAATATTATTAGAAAATTATGAATTTTGTTATTCTAAAATATTTTTGTATGTAGTTTTTAGGAAAAATATTATTTTGATGAAAATATGTCTCGTAATATAGGGTCCTTAAGAAATCATACAAAACCGAGCATGTTTCGATTTAGAAATAAATGACCTTAGGAGTGTAGTTTTGAACCCAAAATTTTTATGTAAACTACTTAGATGATATAGAATAGTGCTATGAAGCCCGTTTTCAAAAATTAATTTTTGAAAATTTTAGATTATTTTTAGACCCTAAAATGAGGCATAAAATGGGTAATTTAGGGATTAATTAAGTAATTAAATGATTAATTACTGATTTAGTGAATAATTATATGTTTTAGGATGTTGAAATCTGATGGAGTATGATACTTGTAGCATTTAGGGTATTAGATGTAATTATTAGGTTAATTATATAGTAAATGAGTAATAGGGAAACATAGTTAATTTTAAGTTAATTTTGTAAATTAGAGAAATTAGGAGTAAAATCTAATTTAGGATGAATTTAGACATTTTGAAATGATAATTGATGTTTAGAGATGGTAATTAAAGTGAGAAAAATATTATATGTGTATTATGTACATAATAAGTAATAGTACATAATACACAATTATTGGAAATATAATAAATAGAAAATATTAGGATAAAAATTGATATTATATAAATAATAGGGATATATAATAAAACTGATGGAAGTCTTGAATTTATGTAATTATATGAAAAATGTAAAAATTTCTCACATCAAGAATGAATTCGGTACACTAATATGGATTTAAGTGTACCGGGTGAAATAAAATACTGACTAGGGGTAATAATGATATTTAAGAGATCGGGAAGTAATGTGATGAATTTCACATTATGAGTTGAAACGAATTTCTAGGGTTCAAGTATAAAACAATACTTAGAAATCGAACTAGAACCTAATTTAAAAATCGAACTAGAACCTAATTTAAAAATCGAACTAGAACTAGAACTTAATTTAGAAATCGATGTGGAAACTGAACCCGAACCTAACCCCAAACCTATAATAATTGTAAAAGACTTAAGACCTAGATAATTAGGCATATTAAACCCTAAACAAAACATAACAATAAGTGTTATAGGATAAAATGAACCTATAATAGTTATATGAAAAACTGAAACCACATTTGTGTTATAGGGATGATCGGCGATGGCCTGAGCAAGTCGAACCTCGAGTGAGTGAGTGAGGAGTCGAGGTAAGTTAGGATTAATACGATGCTATATTTTAGAGGCTTAAGATTATGCTTGGTTGTGCTTGTTAGATAATTGGATGTGTGCATGTACTTGATTATAAGTGGTGCTATGATTCTGTTTGTTGCTCTGGCATGTATTGTATGATTTGTATGAAATGATTGATCACCCTAACCTGGACCTAATCAAATATACGACCAATAATCATAATCAAACATGCATGGCAACCCATTAGGGGAACATAGGACTTTCCGGCCAAATACCGACCCCTTCGAAAGGGATAATGCAGGATTGCATAATGGTCCCTTCTTCATCCTTAGCCGAACTAAGTGATAGAAGAGGAGGTCGCAGCGAAGGTGAAGTCAGTGGTTCGAAGGTAGTCGCGAGAGGAGCAAGGTCTCCATTGCACAAGTCTAGGTTTGGTCGTGAGCTGTTGCATTAATGGCAACTCCTCAACCCGGATTAGAGTGGGCACAATTTCTCTAATCTCACGGCGGGCCAGACAACGTCATGCGATGGCATTTGCTTGCACATGCATTGCACCTAATAAGTTGATTAAAAACCTTATGGTGTTTATAGTATAGTTTTAAATCCTTCATCCCAACTTACTGAGCTGTGGTTGCTCACATCCCTATAGATGTCGTGCAGGTGCTAGTTAAGAAGCGGCAAACAACTACTCTAAAGCTAGCAACTGCTGGATCCTGAGGAGTGAGGAAAAACATTGAAGAATAAACACATATTTTTAAGGTTTAAGTTTTTATTTTAGAATTATTTTCCATTTCTGAATGATGTAATAACTAGAAAATATATTAAAGAGAAATATTGTAAACTTTAATTGCAATAACTGAATTAGCATATATATATATAATTCCTCACTTTTATAGGTAAATGATTTATTTAAATTATAAACTGTTTACTTCAAAGCGGGTTAGTCGTGGACGCCTTGTGTAAATCAGGTTTAAGATAGCGGTTGTAAGGCCAACTTTTATCTTAGGATAGTTTACATGGTGGGGCTGATACGACTCTACCGCTTCAGGGCGTGACATCAACTATCTAAGGTTTCATCAATTCCCATAAAGTAAACTTAGCCTGCCATGGAAATTAAGACAAAAGCACATATAACAATCGAAATTGTAAAGAAGTTCATAATTAAAAATAAAAACAAATCATAGAATTGCATAAATAAAAATAGGATAGAAATCACCAATTCTGTAATTATGTTCAATTGAAACTTCAATTGCAAACTCTAAGGATGATCTCTACAACAAAAGCGAGGTCTTCTCAATGATCCATGAAATTCTAAAGAAAAACTCTTCAAAAATAAAACCTAACTTCTTCTAAGATTCTTTAAGTAAAATAAAGATGAAAAGTCCGTCTAAAATCCCAATCACATGTCTATTTATAGAGAAAACTAGGGTTATCTATCGATTGGATCTTTTTCACTCAAGGCCAGCCATGAAGGTCGACAGTGTGGAAGTCTAAAGTTGCTAGTATAGAGTGTAGGTTGGCTGCCTTCAATTCCAAAGCACCATAGATTGATTCGAGCTTCATTCGTTTGCATAAAACTCCTCTAAATTGACCATATTTCCACTCTGAATCCTCTAAGACCTAAAATATCCAAATGAAAATATTTGAGTACCATTTCTTAATGATTTCTATAAAATCAACAATAATTCAACATAATTCACACATTAAAATATGAGTAAAATATGCCTTTATCAACTCCCTCACACTTGAACTTTTGCTTACCCTTAAGCAAAATAAATAGAACTAAAGAAATCTATCATTGAAAATACAAATTTTCCAATTGCTAATCCAAGCATTTGATATTTCACACTTTTAGACTCACTATTTTGTAATACCTATCGCTCAAACCAAATCGAAATATGTGATCAGAGTACTACAATTGAAATTAATAAGTCACTTTGGAGAAAACAAATTTTAATCTAAGCATTTAGCCTAAGATTTCTATTTCAAAAGTAGATACTCAGTCCTAGAAGAAAAAATACTCATTTAAACTTCATAACTATTAGCAGGCATATTATCCCTCTAATTATCCCAACAAACAAGTTAACAAAGTAGTGAAAGCATATGGTATTGGCTCTATCCCTAGGTTTTCTTCCTTTTTATTATAAGCCTTAATTCATTTCTTGAATTGCATTCAAAATTTCCATGTTTCATTCCCATTTTTTTTTTCTTTTCCTCTTTTTTCTTTTAGTTCAAATATTGAACTTTGCCTTTTTTCCCTTTTCGTTATAGTGAGTGTATTGAGTCGACACATCTCAAGCTCATCACCTAAGTGACTAGGTTTTAAAGGGATCTTTATGGACTCTTCCTCACTTTAACATTCAAGTTAGGATACTCTTAACTCAATTACTTAAGTTATTGGAGTAAAGGCTCTAATTTCATAACTTTTTGAATGCTCACTAAAATTTTTTAGACTTCTTTTATAAGAATCACTAAGTATAAAGCTTCACTTACCTCTTTCACAAAGTATTAAAGTGCTATTAGAACAACTAAAAAAATGATATACTAACTAACTTTATATAGAAGTGAACCTGGTTACTTTTCACTTAAGGTCTCGATCGACTTTTAAACTTCAAATTCCAAGGCTAAAAACTAGGTAAATTGGGTTCATAAAGATTTGACTAAATAATTTTAACTAAGTATAAAAATCATAACAATGGTGATTAGGGCACCTTAGTGAGTCAATTATTCCAACAAATCACAATCAAATGTATAGACACCTAATTTTTGCCCTTCCATAGTCTTAGTTTTTATTTTTACAAAAAGGGTCCTAATTCAAAAAAATAAAAAAATAAAAATTAACAAATAATGAAAATACCAAAAAAAATAAGAAAAGGAAAAATTATAAAAATTTCATAGATTTTTAGGAAGTAATTTATATTAGGAATAATTAGTTTAATATTAGTTTTAATTTTAGTTTAGTTAAAAATTTTAGTTTAGGGATTCAGATAATTTAAATATAATTTAATTGTAATGAATGTCATGACACAGACCAACAGCCTAACGGATAAGTAGCGGAGTACTTGGGTGGATTTAGTTAGAGGTCACGGGTTCGAGTCTCAACAGGCACCTATTAAATTAGATTTGAATCTAGTTTAATCGGATATAATAGAATTCGATTTGGGCTTTATAAAAGAAAAAAAAAACCATAGCGGGAAGGGATAATCATCTTCATCAAAAAATTCAAAAATCTGCTTCATCCAAGGAACAGCACAGCCACAACCCAACGAACAGCAGCAGATCCTCGCAGCAGCGGCGAAACACACTCAACACTACTACACCAATATTGAAGCATGCCAAGCACGGAATCAAATCTGCAAGCCAACGTTTTTTTTTTCACACACCTGCATACGCCCAATCGCACGTAGCAGCCCAGTCCGAGCGCCCAGTTTTTGCTGCCACGTTACTGTCCAACTCCGTCGGTTTCTGCCCAACACATCCATGCCGACCTATTATCAAGCTGCAGACTACACACTCCAGCGGTTAACGAACGAACGAAGCTCACCACAATACTGCACTTCGCTGCATCGCTTCGTGCGCTGCTACAACGAATTGCACTTGTAGTTAATTATCGCATACTGTTGGGTCCACAAATAGTAGGCACAATCTCCGGCGAAGCAAGTCATCACTGTTGCCGATTCCGATTAAAGGGTAATCACACGCCAGACAAGTTCACGTACCAAAGTCCTTTATCCTCTATTGCTAAACGAAGCAATCAGGTGCGACCTATTTTAGTTTATATTGTTATTATGTTATATTATATTATCATGTCTTTAGTTAGTTAATGTAATATATATGAGTATATTAATTCTAGGATTTTTTTTTTTTTATTAGTGGTTATATGATCTTAATAATTTAGTTAGTTACACAATTGCTAATAATAAACTTAGGCATGGATATGTATATAAATATAAATATGTATATATATATATATATATATATATCTTAGTTTAAGAAACCCTTTAATGTTAGTTTTTATTCATGTCTTAATTAGAAAAAATTACGTCTTAAAAAGAAAAATTAATAGGAAACCATTTTTTAGAAAAATATAAAAAAGAAGAGGAAATAGTGACGTTTTAGAGAGTTTTCAAAATACTCAAGTGTTAGGACCCTTTTAAATTTTTTTAAATAAATTGATAATAACGTAAACTTGGTTAGTTTTCAAAAATTAAAATAAATCAACACATTAAAGATTTTTTTTTTTTGAAAGAACTACGATCGTCTGATCCCGGCTAGCGGGTATATAGGCACCTTCGGGGCGACGATAAAATATGTAATTTTTCTAAATTAAAAAATCATTTTGATGTTGATAAAATAAAAAAAAATCTTTAATTGACTTCTTTTCTATGTTTAGACATCTTTTCCATAGTTTAGATGTCTTTTCCATAGTCTTTTTCATAGTTTAGATGTCTTTTTCATAGTTTAGATGTCTTTTTCATAGTTTAGGTTTCTTTTTTATTATTCAGACATCTTTTCTATGATTTATATTTTTTTTTTATGGTTTAAAAATCTTTTTCATGGTTTAAACATCTTTTATATGATTTAGATATCTTTTCTATGATTAAGGCATCTTTTCTATGATTAGGAAATTTTTTTTTCTTTCTTTCTTTTTTAATGTTTTAAGCATCTTTTATATATAAAAATTTATCATGTAGAACATTGTATATTTCATAAAATCTTTAGGGTTTTTCTTGAAAATAAAAAAATTATCACTTAGTTATTTTTAAATAAAAATTTTAATTTGGCACTTTTCAAAAATTAGGTTTTTAAGTTTTTTTTTTTATAATTAGGAATAAAAATTAGGCTTCCAGGGATTTTTCTTAATAAAAATAAAGTGGTTAATAAAAACGTAAATTCAACCAATCATTTTTTTATAAAAAGAACCAACACATTAAAGTTTTCGAAAAGAACTACGATCGTCTGATGGCGACTAGCGGGTACGTAGGCACCTTCGGGGCGACGATAAAATATATAGAAACTTAGGTTCTTTTTTTTTCTTTTGATTTTTATTTATTTATTTTAAATATTATAATTAGAAAAATAATCCTAATTTCGGCAAATAAATAGTGGTACCCGTTAGGGTTTAATAGGTTAGCCCCCGAATTCGGAACCCTTTAGTTCTTCATTAAAATTGAAATTAAAGACTGGTAGCTAAATCGTAATCAATCCACCCAATTGATTACGGTTTCTTTTTCTTGTCCCGACTTCGGTCAGGTGGCGACTCCAAAAATTATTTTTAATAAAAAATCGGAATTTCTCAATTTCTTTAGTCGATGGTTAATATTAAATGGGTTAAGGTTTAGTATTAATTAAGAAATGAGAAATCAATTTTTAAAAAAATAGAAAACCGAAAAATCAGACTCGACAAAATGCTAACAATTTTTTTTGTATAATCTCTAGATTCCAAAAAAGAAATTCAAATTTTTTAAAAAAATTGGCCTTAAAATTGCCAGATACTTAAGAACAAATAAAGTTCAAGCTGCTAGGAAAGTATAACCATTTATTAAAAAAAAAAAAAAACCAGCATCAAATGTCATGATATTCAATTTACTTCAAAGTTCATTTCCTATATTTCCTTCCCCTCACTTTAGAATAGATAGTGTCCACACTATCTCTAATTCAGTGTCCATATTGTCTCTAATTTAGTGTATAATAGGAAATAGAATAAAATAAAAATTCACAATAATAAGAAATGAAAAACTGATACTTCCTTGAATTTAAATATTCAACAACAAAGAGAATTCCAATCATGATATCATTAAGAAGAGCATCTATTTTAGATCAAACCTGTCTCTATAAACACGAAAGAGCAAATATAGGATAAAAGTGTACTCAAAAGTACAAAGTAGAATTAATTATCCAAAGTTACCCAAACAGGTGGCTACTAAACAAAAATAACCTAACCGCAAAGTAAAAATAAAAGAAAAATAAAAAAAATAACATAGTAAAACATTAGAAATGCATGTAAGGCTTTAACTGTCTCGCTTTGAGCTACTAGTCTCCTCATCGGAAGTCTCGTAATGTAGTTGCTCTACACATGTTAGTTGGAAATAGGAGATAGCGAACTTTAACATATTAAACATAGTAGTCCAGAACTTCTTGTTCTTCTTCCTTTCTTTTCGAATTTCATCTCGAACTTCCCTAATTTTTACGCTCAACTACTCATCACTACTAACTAGAGGAGGAGGATAGGAAATAGAAGCTCTAGTAGTAAGTAGACTTTCAGGAACATCCTCCTCATCAAATGGATTTTCCCTATTATTTATCTTAACCAATCCCTAACTCCTAAAGGGTGCAGTTGAAATAGGCTTACAATGAATACCCCCATCCCCTTCAAGCTGTTGAAAAATCCTTATGCCCTTCAGCAATGCTGTAATATAACCACCATAAAATATAACTTAAGTCTTGGTATCATCTACTTGTCTATAAATGAAATTTGCTACTTCTACTCTTAGATTAATCTAATACCTAGAAATCAAGTTGTATAGATAAAACATAGTCGGCAGTGTAGAATTCCAAAGTCACCGATATAGATTGTAAGCTGGCTGCCTTCAATTCCAAAGCATCGTAGATTGATTCGAGCTTCGTTCGTTTGCATAAAACTCTTCTAAATTGACCGTATTTTCACTTTAAATCCTCCAAGACTTAAAATATCCAAATGAAAATATTTAAGTACCATTTTTTAATGATTTCTATAAAATCAATAATAATTCACACATTAAAATATGAGTAAAATGTGCCTTTATCAGGAGGCAGATAGGTTGTTAAGGATAGCTTCGCCCATTCTCCTTACGTCATATGATGATGATAAGCTACTCTTCATATTACGTCCCCAAGCAAAGCATGGAAGTACAACAAGAAGAGGTCCTTAAAGTGCAAATCATGACTCTCGAGCCCTCTTGGATGGACCCCATCATATAATATCTCAAGATGGGTGAGTTACCCGAGGACAAAATAGAAGGGAAAAGGCTAGTTTACGCTATAGCTAATTACACAATGATCAACAACATACTATATCGACAAGGACAAAGTGCCCCACTCCTCAAATGTCTCAAGATGGATGAGGGCATCCATGTCCTCAAAGAGCTCCATACTGGGATTTGCGGTGTAGACACCTAATTTTTACCCCTTTGTAATCTTGATTTTTATTTTTTTTATTTTTACAAAAAGGGTCCTAATTCAAAAAATAAATAAAAAAAAAATTAACAAATGATGAAAATACCAAAAAACAAGAAAAGAAAAAAAATTATTATAAAAAGTTTTATAGATTTTTAGGAAGTAACTTATATTAGGAACAAATAGTTTTAGTTTTAGTTTAGTTAAAAAAATTTTATTTTAGGGAACCGAATAGCTTAAGTATAATTTAATTGTATTGAATGTCAAGGCCAACAGCCTAACGGATAAGTATTAAAGTATTTAGATAGGATTTAGTTTGAGGTCTTAGGTTCGAGTCTCAGCAAGCACTTATGTCTGTATTTTTCTATCTTTACAAAAGCGAGATGAAAATAGGATGTATATCTAAGATCATTTGAATCTAGTTTGATTTTATTAAATCAGATTTGAATTAAATTTGGATCTAGTTTAATAAATTAATTAGATATGATAGATATGATTTGGAATTATATCAGTTGGACTCTATAAAAACACACACACCGAATTCTACAACAGCCCCACATAGCAGTTAACTCACACTGAAATAATGAATTCTACAGCTACCATTCTCAATTCTACACCTACGACTGTCACCAACGAAGAAACTAACCGAACCTACATCCAAAAGCACGCTGACACCCCACGAAGCCCATTTACCGACAGCATTGTTCCGTACATCACCTGGCCGAATACACAGCTGCACATACATTGAAGCTTGCTACACAGCATTCTAACACGCATTTCACTCAGTTACACTAATCACTCGCCTGATAAGGCCACACATGCCATGCCACACTACGCACAAATCATAGATCCACACTGCACCGGAGCCACCAATTGCAATTTGCACTATCACACACACTCAAACACAGATCACACATTGCCTACACACTTGTACGACCCGCATGCCCCTATTCCTCACTCCACCCACATCGGCACTCACTCCACAAACAGTCCTTCATCGACCCCATTGTCGCTCTTGTCCCATTACCATCAATACATGTCCTCACCTCACATGACCCAGACAACTTCATAACAGACGCGTCCACAATCGAATCCCATAAGCAACCACTGTTGCGATCAATCCAAGATGCAACATAAGTTCCATCCACAGTCGTAATCTTGATCAGTACATTCATCTGCACGCGTACACTGTCGACGATCCGCACATCCTCTGTTGACTGACCGAGCAGCAATCTATGTATGCACAAACTTGATTCACGTACTGCATTGAACCCCAGCTCCAACACGCCCATAATTCCAACATGATCAGTACGTACGCTAAGCTATTGTCACTATAGATGCTACACGACTTTAGTTGTAGATCCAGGCCGCGCAACGTCTCCCCCTCCATGCTGCTGTATCAACGTCTGCAGTACATACGAGTTGTATTAGACGCGAGGCACTACTCCTTTACTGAACCGCCCAAATCAGGTTCGATTAATAGATTTCCTTTTCTATTGTTTGTTTGGTTGTTATTATGTTTTAGTTACTTAGTTATTTAATAGTATATATATAGTTAGGAAACTTTTTAATACTAGTTTCTATATGTTAAGTATGTTACATAGTTTATTAATTTAAATAAGTAGTTGTTGACAATAAGAATATAGTTATAAATATATATATATAGATATTAGCTTAAGAGAGTTTTAGTGTTGTCTTAGAATTCTCCACTTAGGAAAATTTTCTTTTAAATAAAAATTAATAATTAAAAAAAAAAACCTTTTTAAAAAAGTTTTTTTAGGATTTTTAGAGAGTTTTTGAAGCACACTTAAGAGTTAGAGCCCTTTTAGATTTTATTTGAATAAATTAAATTGATAACAACATAAATTCGATTAGTTTTCAAAAATTAAAATAAATCAACATATTAAAGATTTTTTGGAAAAAACTACAATGGTCTGATCCCGGCTAGCGGGTACGTAAGCACCTTCGAAGTGATGATAAAATATGTTAAACTTAGGTTCTTTTTCTTTTGATTTTTTTTATTTATCTATTTATTCTAAATATTATAATTAGAAAAATAATCCTAATTTCGGTAAATAGATAGTGATACCCATTAAGGTTTAATAGATTAGCCTCCGAACTCGGAACCCTCTGGTTCTTTATTAAAATTGAAATTAAAGATTGGTAGCTAAATCATAATCAATCCACTCAATTGGTTATGGTTTTCTTCCTTTTTCCCGACTCCAGTAGGGTGGTGATTCCAAAAATTATTTTCAATAAAAAAACTGAAATTTCTCAATTTCTTTAGTCGATGATTAATATTAAATGGGTTAAGGTTTAGTATTAATTAAGAAAATGAGAAATTAATTTTAAATAGAAAACCGAAAAATCAGGCTCAACAATTTGGCGACTCCACTGGGGACCGCTAGAGGGCTAGCCACTAGAAGTTGTCAAAAAAATAGGATTATTTTTCAAAAAAATAAAAAAAAATAATAAAAAGATGAATTAATAAAAATAATAAAAAAGAACTTAGATATGTTATTTTATGTATTTGTTTATTTTATTATTATTTTTTTTTACTAACATTTTTTTTGTTGAAGTTTATTTATTGGGGGGTAGCTTTAGGGGTTTACTTTATTTTAATTTTGTTTTTTTGTATCATAAATGTATGCTAGATACGATCAAAACCAAGCCATCTTAGGACCTTAAGAGGGGGGCTATTGTGTATGTTTCGGATGTTATGAGGCAACCACCTTTCGGGGCCGATCAAGCTACCTTACTCAAGTTCAAATGCGACCACAGAACCGTTGTTTTGAAAAAACATGATGGTTACAGAACTTGAGGACCTTTAGAACCCACCCGTTGCATCACATGAAAACATTTTTTTTAAAAAAAAAATAAATCACAAGAACCTATGATATGGCAAACCAAAATGGACAAGGGCAGTTGTGAAGTTGCAATTGTAATATTTCTTCGTAAATAATTCTATGTAAAGTATAGAATAAGTAATGATTGTAATTTTAATTTTTACATAACCATGGCTAGATCGAGTCAAGGGGCTTCCAAATAGATCCACGTCTACTCAACTCATTGGCCTTAAAAGATACTCTAGATATGGTCTCAACTTTTTAGCCTAAATAAGTAAGAATTTATTAGGAACAAGATTGAGCTTATCTTACCCCTATAGAAAAGCCCTATAAATATTACCTTGGTGTAGGCCTTTGTACATCTATGGGAGCCCGAATCTATCGCTTTTTGTTTAGGCCCACATCAGTTGAGCCTAACCCTTACGAAGTAAATAGAAAACAAAAAATAAAAATAAAAATAAAAAGAAGCCAAATGAAAAGAATCAAACTTGTAAAATAACAGGTAGTTATCATTTTGCCTAGTATTTTACCAACCAGAAATATTCATTCTTTTGGATAAATTAACTCTATAGCCTTTATCATTAGAAATAAATATGATTTAGATTTTTATTTAGTCTTTTTCCTTTAGAATTCCTCATTTGTAAATAGACCGTCAGTAATGTTGTTCCAAGTTTGTATATAGAATTCTATGAAAGTAATCCTCTGTAATCATCCATTTACAATTCTATCACTCGGTCTTTGTAACACAAAAGCCCTAACTTTTCCTCTCTCTCTTTCAAAAAAAAAAAAACAAAGAAAGAAAGAAAGAAAAAAGAAGGAAAGGAAAGAAAAGAAAAAGAAAGAAATTTACTACGGGACAAACACAATTACTTAGCCCATTAAGGCAAATAAACTAAATTGACCCACTTGACCTAAGAAAATAACCAACCAAACCCGAGCCCTAGCCCATCAAGATAATTGAACAAACTTAAGGCTTGAGCCATCAAGTCCAACCATAAATCGAGTCAAAACACAAAGCCATGAAACACTATCCTAAGCTTGATCTCCAGTACAAACAAAAAGGGCAATTCATTAGTCCCTTCTACTTCAAAAGTTGTCAGTTCCAGCCCATTCAAACTCTCAAGAACCTAACCCAAAATCACATATGGAAGCTTAAGGGCATTAAGACCTATAAGTCTAGGGCATGGGGCATTTAGTCTTTGAAATTTCACAACTGGGGCATGTTCCAAAGAATTGGAGAGTAAGGTCTATACCCTAAGGTCAATCAATCCTTATGTAAGGAATTGGTAACTCACTTTTAAAAAGTTTTGAATGAAAAGAGGCGAGCTATATCCTATACACTAACCCTTAAACACTTTGAGAGTTAAGAGACATCACGGTGAGGATATTTTGGACTCATTCCTTAAAAGAGGTCCATTTTGAATTTGATACGCAGACCAAAATGAAGTTAGGCATTCATTTTCAAATCTCAAACATAATTATCCTTTGATAACCCCGTTAGATTGATCTGGAGTCCATTCAAATGTAAACCTTGTCAAGAACCACCCCACAGTAGGGCAATTCGGAGGTTAAGGTCATTAATTAGGAGAAAAGGATAAAACTGATTTGTGCTTACCCTAGTAATAACAATTCAAGGATAATTTTTATTTTCGATAAATTGTTCCCTTTGAAAAAGAGCTAACATTTTTTCAAATACCCCAAAGGCCACAAATACCTTACCTAAGCCAATGTACTCTGAACCTATACCTATGGATTTAGGGCCTTGATTCATCTAAAGACAAAAACTTGATAAAGAGATAGTTATTTTTGGGGAGAGAAAAGAAAGAAATGAAATGAAATAAAAAAAAAAAGAAAAAGAAAAAGAAAAGGAAAAGGAAAAAGAAAAAAACTAGGAAAAAGGAAAATAAAGAAATACCCAAATATCGGGATTAAGAAAATCCCCTATCAAAGAAGGCACAAGTTACTCTAAAAACAAAAGGCCTTGAATCGCATTCCTAACCAAAAACATAAAACCTCATATTCATTCAGATCATGTTTTTAACCACAAACCAAAAACTCCATATTCAGTTTAAAATCACAGTCTAAATCATGAACATAAACCCTTTTTATCCACTCAATTCTCAAACACAAGACCTTCCTACCCACATTACCTCCTTACTCAAAGCTCTTCCAATTTTGAAGAATAATTTATCTAAGATAAAAATTATTTTTGAAACTAGAGTAAGCGCACATCTAGTCCATTCCTAAGGGTTCTTGACTTGTACCCCCTAGTCGAACGAAAGCACTTCTTTCAAAATAGGCTCTCTCAATTAACTTTTTTTGAAACCATTTGACCAAAAGCCTAATTTACAATACTGAACCCAAAAAGACCTAACAGATTGATCAGAGCGTATCACTTACAAACTGGATTATAATTTTTAGAATAGTAATCAAGAGTGAAATCCAAACCGAGTGTGCGTAAGGAAGTCCTTTTCGACTAAACTAATCGTGAGTTACCTTTTCCTTACTAAATGAATGTCTAAGGCCTATCCAAGAAGCTCATTGTCTAGGTTACAAACTAAGGTGGATATGAGATACCCTACATGATTATAGCATTTGCCTTTTAAATAGGAATTTGTATCCATTAGCAAACTTTTAAGGAAAAAGAAGGAAAAAAGAAATGAAAAGACATGAAAAGGAGAGAGAGAAAGTGGAGGCTTGTTACAAGTTTTTCCATTCATTTTCTAGTCCATTTTACCCTTAGTAGGCAAATTTTCAATTCATGTTATAAACAGTTTTCACCAAATTCTTTCGTTTATAAATTTCTTAAATCAAGAGTTTTTTTTTAGTTGGCTATGGTCCTTAGTTTTACTTTCAACTGTCAATAAAGTTTAAGTGAGTCAGAAGGGTGCTTACCTTTTATCTGTTTTCTTAAGGATATAGTCAGCTCATAGAGCACTATTCCTATCCATATCTCCTTTAGTGCTTCAGCTTATGGAACGCTATCCAAATTCAAATTTTCATTTAGGGATCTAGCCAGCTTATAAAATGTAATCCCAATCTAAAGTTTCTTATGCTTCCGGCTGGCTCCTGAAACACAGTCCCAATTTATAATCTCTTAAGGAGCTAGCCAGCTCATAAGTGTAGTCCCAATCCGGAGTTTCATAGGCTCTCAATCACCCAACTAACAGAATGTTCCCTAACTTATAATCTCTTAGGGATTTAACAAGCTCATGGAGCATTATCCCAATTCAAAGTTTTTGATTTTAGGTCATAGCCAACTTAAAGGGCGCTTTGACCACCTTGGTTAGTCAGCTCATCAGGGTACGACCAAGTTTTCCTTGTTTTTAGGTCTTAGCTAGCTTAAAGGGCGCTTTGACCACCTTGGTTAGTCAGCTCATCAGGGCACGACCAAGTTTTCCTCATGTTTAGGTTTTAGCCAGCTCAAAGGGTACTTTAACCACCTTGGTTAGTCAGCTCATCAAGGCACGACCAAGTTTCCTCATTTTTAGGTCTTAGCTAGCTCATAGGGTGCTTTGACTGCCTTAGTTAGTCAGCTCATTAGGGTACGACCAAGTTTCCTCTTTTTTAGGTCTTAGCCAGCTTAAAGGGCGCTTTGACCACCTTGGTTAGTCAGTTCATTAGGACACAACCAAGTTTCCTCTTCTTTAGGTCTTAGCCAATTCAAAGGGTGCTTTGACCACCTTGGTTAGTCAGCTCAATAGGGTACGACCAAGTTTTCCTTGTCTTTAGGTTTTAGCTAGCTCAAAGGGCGCTTTAACCACCTTGGTTAGTTAGGTCATCAGGGTATGACCAAGTTTTCCTTATTTTAGGTCTCAATCAGCTCAAAGGGCGCTTTGACCGCTTCGGTTAGTCAGCTCATTAGGGTATAACCAAGTTTTCCTTGTTTTAAGTCTCAACCAGCTCAAAGGGCGCTTTGACCGCCTTGGTTAGTCAGCTCATCAGGGCACTACCAAGTTTTCTTTGTCTTTAGGTCTTAGCCAGCTCAAAGGGCGCTTTGATGCCTTGGTTAGTCAGCTTATCAAGGCACAACCAAGTTTCTTCATTCTTTAGGTCTTAGCCAACTCAAAGGGCGCTTTAACCGCCTTGGTTAGTCAACTCATTAGGGCACGACCAAGTTTTCCTTCATTCTTTTAGGTCTTAGCCAGCTCAAAGGGTGCTTTGACTGCCTTGCTTAGTCAACTCATTAGGGCACGACTAAGTTTTACATTCTTTAGGTCTTAGGCAGCTCAAAGGGTACTTTGATCGCATTGGTTAGTCAGCTGATCAAGGCACTACCAAGTTTTCCTTCATTCTTTAGGTCTTAGCTAGCTCAAAGGGTGCTTTGACTGCCTTGGTTAATCAGCTCATTAGGGCATGACCAAGTTTTCCTTCATTCTTTTAGGTCTTAGCTAGCTCAAAGGGCACTTTGGCTACCTTGGTTAGTCAGCTCATTAGGGCACGACCAAGTTTTCCTTCATTCTTTAAGTCTTAGCCAGCTCAAAGGGTGCTTTAATCGCCTTGGTTAGTCAACTCATTAAGGTACGACCAAGTTTTCCATTCTTTAGGTCTTAGCCAACTCAAAGGGCGCTTTGACCACCTTAGTTAGTTAGCTTATCAGGGCACTACCAAGTTTTTCTTCATTCTTCAGGTCTTAACCAGCTCAAAGGGCACTTTGACCGCCTTGGTTAGTCAGTTTATTAGGGCACGACCAAGTTTTCCTTGTTTTAGGTCTTAGCCAGCTCAAAGGGCGCTTTGACCGCCTTGGTTAGTCAGCTCATCAAGGCACTACTAAGTTTACCTTATTTTTAGGTCTAAGCTAGCTCAATGGGTGCTTTAACCACCTTGGTTAGTCAGCTCATCAGGGTACTACCAAGTTTTCCTTGTTTTTAGGTCTTAGCCAGCTCAAAGGGCGCTTTGACCACCTTGGTTAATCAGCTCATTAGGGCATGATCAAGTTTTTCATATTTTCAAGTTTTAACCAGCTTAAAGGGCGCTTCGATCGCCTTGGTTAGTCAGCTCATCAAGGTACGACCAAGTTCTCATTATTCTTTTAAGGGATTTTTGCCAACTCACAAAGGCGTTACCCCTCGCTATTCTAATAGTCATCAAGTGACTTAACGTTCCTTAAGATAGAGTTGTCCTGAGGCAAAGACAGTGTCTCCTTTGTCTTTGTGATCAAGTTTTGCTTAAATTTCACCATAAAGAAGAGCAACTGTAGACCTAATTTTTACCCCTTTGTAATCTTAATTTTTATTTTTTTTTATTTTTACAAAAAGGGTCCTAATTTAAAAAATAAAAAATAAAAAAATTAACAAATGATGAAAATACCAAAAAATAAGAAAAGAAAAAAAATTATTATAAAGAGTTTTATAGATTTTTAGGAAGCAACTTATATTAGGAACAAATAGTTTTAGTTTAGTTAAAAAAATTTTATTTTAGGGAACTGGATAGTTTAAGTATAATTTAATTATACTGAATATCAAGGTACAGGCCAACAGCCTAACAGATAAGTATTGGAGTATTTGGATAGGATTTAGTTTGAGGTCTTAGGTTCGAGTCTCAACAGGCATCTATGTCTGTATTTTTCTATCTTTACAAAAGCGAGATGAAAACAAGATGTATATCTAAGATCATTTGAATCTAGTTTGATTTTATTAAATCAGATTTGAATTAAATTTGGATCTAGTTTAATAAATTAATTAGATATGATAGATATGATTTGGAATGATATGAATTGGACTCTATAAAAACACACACACAGAATTCTACAACAGCCCCACATAGCAGTTAACTCATACTGAAATAATGAATTCTACATCTACCACTCTCAATTCTACACCTACGACTGTCACCAACGCAGAAACTAACCGAACCTACATCCAAAAGCACGCTGACACCCCACAAAGCCCCTTAACCGACAGCACTGTTCCATACATCACCTGGCTGAATACATAGCTGCACATACGTTGAAGCCCACTGCACCACCAACTGCAATTTACACTATCATACACACTCAAACACAGATCACACACTGCCTACACACTTGTACGACCCGTATGCCCCTATTCCTCGCTCCACCCATACCGGTACTCACTCTACAAACAGCCCTTCATTGACCCCATTGTCAATCTTGTCCCATTACCATCAACACACGTCCCCACATTACATGACCCAGACAACTTCATAACAGACGCGTCCACAATCGAATCCCATAAGCAACCATTGTTGCGATCAATCCAAGATGCAACATAAGGTCCATCCACAGTCGCAATCTTGATCAGTACATTCATCTGCATGCGTACACTGTCGACGATCTGCACATCCTCTATTTACTAACCGAGCAGCAATCCATGTACGTACAAACTTGATTCACGTGCTGCATTGAACCCCAGCTCCAACACGCCCATAATTCCAACACGATCAGTACGCACGCTAAGCTATTGTCACTACAGACTCTGCATGACTTTAGTTGCAGATCCAGGCTGCGCGACGTCTCCCCCTCCATGCTGTTGTATCAACGTCTGCAGTACATACGAGTTGCATTAGACACGAAGCACTGCTCCTTTACTAAACTGCCCAAATCAGGTTCGATTAATAAATTTCCTTTTCTATTGTTTGTTTGGTTGTTATTATGTTTTAGTTACTTAGTTATTTAATAGTATATATATAGTTAGGAAACTTTTTAATACTAGTTTATATATGTTAAGTATGTTACATAGTTTATTAATTTAAATAAGTAGTTGTTGACAATGAGAATATAGTTATAAATATATATATAGATATTAGCTTAAGAGAGTTTTAGTGTTGTTTTAGAATTCTCCACTTAGGAAAATTTTCTTTTAAATAAAAATTAAAAATGAAAAAAAAAACATTTTTAAAAAAATATTTTTAGGATTTTTAGAGAGTTTTTGAAACACACTCAAGAGTTAGAGCCCTTTTAGATTTTATTTGAATAAATTAAATTGGTAGCAACGTAAATTCGATTAATTTTCAAAAATTAAAATAAATCAACAAATTAAAGATTTTTTTAAAAGAACTACGATTGTTTGATCCCAACTAACGGGTACGTAAGCACCTTTGGGGCGACAATAAAATATGTTAAACTTATGTTCTTTTTCTTTTGATTTTTTTTGTTTATTTATCTATTTATTTTAAATATTATAATTAGGAAAATAATCCTAATTTCGGTAAATAAATAGCGATACCCGTTAGGGTTTAATTAGTTAGGCCCCGAACTCAGAACTTTCTGGTTCTTCATTAAAATTGAAATCAAAGACTAGTAGCTAAATCGTAATCAATCCACTCAATTAATTACAGTTTTCTTCCTTTTTCTCAATTCCGGTCGGGTGGCAACTCCAAAAATTAATTTCAATAAAAAAACTGAAATTTCTTAATTTCTTTAGTCGATGATTAATATTACATGGGTTAGGGTTTAGTATTAATCAGGAAAATGAGAAATTAATTTTAAATAGAAAACCAAAAAATCAGGCTCAACATGCGGTAATCACATCCAGTCACCAGTACTATACATTAAAGTACTTTAGTTGGGCTGCTACTAGCCAACAATAAGAAGATGCCAAAGCCTTGGTCCAAAAATGTCACTCATGCTAGAAACATTCTCCTATTGCTCACACCTTGTGTTCAGAGCTACATCTCTTAACAAGCCCCTAGCCTTTCATATAATGGTGGCTAAATGTCCTTGGCCTTTTCTTGAAGGGATCAATAGGTCTACAGTTCATCTTAATGGTAATTGATTACTTCATCAAATGGGCAAAGGCATTAGCCATAGCCACCATCATAGCCCAAGCCACTAAAGGATTTGTGCTTACCTACATACTATCCTAATTCGGGGTACCTTATAGACTAATCACTAACAATGGAAGTTAGTTTGATAGTGATAGGTTTGGGGAGTTTTATGATAAACATGGCATCATACAACGCTATAGCTTGGTCACCTAACTTCAGACCAATAGCTAGGTTGAAGCTATCAACAAGATAATCCTCAATAGCTTAAAGAAGAGGGTAGAGTGAGTAGGAGGTGGGTAGGCTAATGAGCTATTGAACATACTTTGAGGATATCATGCAATGCATGATACCTCCATTGAAGAAACCCCCTTTCGCCTAGCATTTAGGGTAGAGGCCATGATGTGAAGCTGAGGCCAAAGATTGACAAGGATGATCGCAAGGGTAAATTCAAGCATATAGAAAGCTTGAAAACAAAGTAGAAAATGCACAAAAACAATAAGAAAAGTAAATAAGTAACCCATGAACAGCTTCAAGGATATGACGCACCAGGGAACTTCTGAAGACTCATGGCATGACTCAATATGACGCACGAGATGATCCAATCAGATTACTTTCTACCTAACCTTACTTAAAGGTTAGGATAAGAGTAAAGTAAGCAAATAAGTTAATGAGAGCAATGTTCATAGAAAAGAAGTATATTCAATATATTGATGGTGATGATAATATGCGGCTACATATGTAGTAGGTATTTATACCTAAAAAACTACAGCAACCTACCTAAACTAAAAAAGATTAAAAGGGTAATACCTTAAAAAAGTAATGTATAAGGAATGATAATCGAGTACAATTGAAAATACAACAAAGATGGGTATCTTGTACGAAGGATTTTGTCACACACTTAGTCGAATACGTAGCTCCTAGTAGATGGATAGCTTTCTAGCTAAAAAGACAAACTGTATGTTTAAGTTGGTGATTGTCGAGCTAAGGTGCCAAATAGGGGTGGTAGGTTAGCCATATCGAGTTGAGCAAATTATTCCTTCGAAGTGAATTCACTTTGAATGTATTCAGTACGGTTCTAATTTAGGTCGGTTGAGTGGATGGTTAGATGAGTCAAGTTGATGTTCAAGGATAGTTCAGGTTAGTAGCTGGAGACAAATGATGGGTACAAATAGGTTCAGATTGGCTAAAGCATTAGGTTGGTAGATTGCAGTAGCTGGACTCCTCAATGGTGGGTTATAAGGACTTAGCTATGCTCTCTAGGCCTCAAGCTTAGGTTAAGGGTCTAATGGTCTGATTCCTATTAGGCGTCCTCTCGATTGAGCTAGAATTTTTTACCAACAAAACCCAACACCTCAATGTTAATACCAACCACATGACTCTTAAGGTAAGCCTTGACACCATCAAAGAAGTGAGTAACGCTATACGGGCTTGCATAGTAGTAGTGGGCTGCCTAAAATTGATAGGGATCACAAACCTATCATATGTTCCTAAGCTTAAGGACTTGCTCATATGGTCTACTGAGTTGTCTAAGGGGAGCTTAACTTTGAAGATTAATGCATTCTCCAATCCGACCAGTCGAGTTACTTTGCTCTCCACCTCATTTAAGAGGCTGCTAAGGTGACCGGCCTATTGCCAAACCAATCCCTCCACAATACATTAGTCTAATGTCGAGCACCAAACCCATATACTGCTGACCTTATTCATGGTTAAGGCTAAGCTGACCTTAATGTCGAGTTGACCATCTAAAGTCAACTTGACAATAAGCCATCTCTTGATCCAATCCTGCTCTGGTCTGCTCAAACCCTACTTTAGGACTACAAAATGGACAGTTAACGTGTGCCCCATTTTTTGACAGCATCATTACCACTCTACCCTTGTAATTTATTCCTTTTGTCCTTTTCTAGTGGGAATATTTTTGTAATTTGCACATACCTAAGATTTGCCCTAATTGGGTCATATAAATACATGTAAATTGTAATAGCTACAATAGTTAATACCATTGATATTCAGACATACTTTAGTGAGCTAAGTGACTTCTTCTTACTTTTGTTTAATCTTATTCGATCCATCTTGAGTGTAGTTAGTGGCAAATGTCCTCTGGTCACACTTGTGTGTAATATCAAGTGCGACCTAAGCTCATGTGAGGCATTGGTGCATTATATCCATCGTCGGTATATGGGAACCCTTGCTCAAACCTTCAACTACTTTTTACCTTTCGAACCATCTTGCGGTTTGAACCCATCCCCTTAGTTCATGTGATATCGATCGATGTATATTCATCCGTAATGTGCCCATATCATCTTAGTATTAAAGCTTGGCTACGTTCAAGTAAGTTTCTATTACTTTATACTTTAAGAGATTTATTGCTATTTTCATGTGTTTTAGAAGTTCTATTGTTTTTGTGATTATTTGAAGAGTGTTGAAGAAATTTCATGCCTTGTTTTCCCTTATTTCTTGTACATAGAACAAAGTGTGGGTGTTTATTTGTTTATCGTATGTAGTCGATACAACAGTAGGAGTGTTAGGTGTTGTTATGTTGTTGTTACTTGTGGAGAGAACTTTTAGTGGTGTTTTCAACTGTTAATCTCTTGAAATAAACTATAATGTCTGATTAGTGTTCAAGGAACACTAAGAAACCAAGAGAGTAGCACTCAAAATAGCCAAGGTCAACAAGGAAGCTTCATACCCTAATCAATAGGTGACCGACTAGATAAACCTACTGACTTAGTGGTTAGTTTGGTGATTGTCATAAATGAAGATAGACAGCAAGCCAAAAATGGTCCATATAGAAGATAAGCCAATAAACTGCCCAAGAGAGGCAATGGTCAATATGGCCGAGCTAATGCCTTAATTTGATTGTATAAAGGAGTAGATAGAGATACTAGACGCAATCTAGTACTCAATGAAATCCAAGAAGCTAATGAGGAAGAAGGTGATGAAGCAAAGGAGGGTTATGAACCAAAGGAGCTAAATGCTTGAGCTCTTAGAATTGAAGGACTAAGGATGTATATTCCAAGTTTTTTCGAGAGTGGTGATATATAGGACTAACTGGACTCGGTAGATAAAAATGAGAAGCAATTTGAATGCCATGAGGTGCTTCAGAATGCTAAGGTTAGACTTGTGCTAGATTTTACTTACTTTGCTGCCCTATGGTGGAAGAACATGTAAGCCACCCATAGAAGAGAAGGAGAACATGAAGTTAGGAGTTAGGATAAGATGAAGAGAGTCATGAGAAGAAGATTTGTTTTGAGCTACTATTTACAAGATGCATTTAAGAGGTTATAAAAGTTTAGGCAAAGTAGATTGAGTGTTGATGCCTACATGAAGGAGTTCATGATGTTGATGACCCAATGTGAAGATGTTGAACTTGAAGACCAAACTATGTCTCGATTCATTTGTAGGTTAAAGTACGAGATTGGAGATGTTCAGGAGACCATAGACATTGGATCACTTAATGTAGCTATCCAAGTTGCCTAGAGAATTGAGAGGTGCCAATCAAAGAGATTTCGAGCTCCTATTAGTTAGCCTACCCCTAGCCAACCTTTTCCAAGCAAACCTATGTGATCAAAACCAAGTAAAGTTGTTGAGACCTAACCTACTCAAGTTGTCTAAGTAGAGGAGAAGGGGATCCTAAGGAAGTTTGAGAACGGCTAAAGCTTAGGAAGGAAGCTAAGTAAGATCAAGTGTTTCAAATGTGCATACATGGTTGCCCAATGTCTAAATAAGAGAACCATAGTGATTCGAGGTGAAGCGCCAACAATTGAGGTAGATAGTACTGATTAGTAAGTAGAAGTGACGAAAGAGACTAAATAGGTCGAGCTAT
This sequence comes from Lumnitzera littorea, assembly GCA_024138015.1. Taxonomy (NCBI): domain Eukaryota; kingdom Viridiplantae; phylum Streptophyta; class Magnoliopsida; order Myrtales; family Combretaceae; genus Lumnitzera; species Lumnitzera littorea. The sequence continues at coordinate 54,223,313 of JAMXBB010000003.1, read as the reverse complement.
CTAAGGAGGAAGAAATCATCTATTATGAGGAAGGTAACTTTATGCCCGCCACCCTAGTGTTGAGAAGGACAATGAGTGTAAGTCCTATACTTGAGGATGAACGATGAGAGAATCTGCTCCACATTGGATGTAGGGTAAATTAATCATTGTGTGCAATGATTGTTGATAGTGGTAGCTACATTAATGTAGCATTTACTTTATGGTCCAGCAGTTGAAGTTGTAGACCAAACCTTACCCTAAGCCTTATAAGTTGCACTAGCTTAGTAACAAAGGAACCTCACATGTAAACAAATAGGTGTTAGTGCCAATCAATATTAGGAACTATCAAGATGAAGTGCTTTGTGATGTGTTGCTTATAAGTACATCCCATGTTCTACTTAGATGGCCATGGATGTTTGACTGAAGCGTAATATACGATGGAAGGAAGAACATATGTTCCTTGGAGCACGAGGGAAGGAAGGTGAAGTTGAACCCTATGACTATTGAACAAGTTAAAATCATGTAAACTCAATTGAGTTGAGTTTTAAGGAAGGAAGCTTTGGTGATGACTTGACCTAAGCTAAAGAAAGAGATAGAGCTTGAAGAGCTAACCTATTTGCTAGTTAGAAGGTTACTTGAGATGAGGGGATTCAATGAGTAGTTACTACCTGCCAAAGTAAAAACCTTATTAGATAAGTTAACCGACCTATTCCTAAGAGAACTTTCTAAAGGTTTGCCTCCCCTCCGAGGTATTGAACATGTAATTGACTTACAACTAAGAGCCGCACTACCGAACAAGCCTACCTACAAGCTAAACCCTGAACAAATTGCTAAGCTATAGAGATAGGTTGATGAGCTATTGACGAAAGGGTATGTGCGAGAGTCCCTAAGCTTATGTACCATACCAGCCCTATTGGTACCAAAGAAAGATGGGACATAGAGAATGTGTGTAGATAACCAAGCAATCAATCGCATCACCATCAAGTATAAGTATCATATACTAAGGCTTGATGATTTGCTGGATGAGTTAAATGAAGCCAAGAGTATTCTCTAAGATTGATCTCAAATCTAGATACCATCATATCTGAGTGTGGGAAGGAGATTAGTAGAAGACCACATTTAAGATTCGTCATGGATTGTATGAATGACTTGTGATGCCATTTGAACTATCAAATGCACAGAGCACATTCATGTGACTGATGAACCATGTGCTTTGAGAACTAATAGGGAGATTTGTGATGGTATATTTCAATGACATCCTAGTTTATAGTTCTAATTTGGAGACTTACCAAGAGCATCTTCAAGCAATCTTTTCGAAACTTCGAGCTAAAAAGCTCTATGCCAATATAAAGAAATGTCACTTCTATCAACAGGAAGTGATCTTCTTAGGGTTTATTGTAAGGGATGGTGGCATCCAAGTCGATGATGAGAAGATAAAGGCGATTACTGAATGGCCTATACTAACCTAATCAGTCAACATGCGAAGCTTTCAGTACCTAGCATCATTCTATCACAGATTTATAAGAAATTTCAACATAATTATTGCCTTACCTACTGAGCTATCCAAAAAAATTGTTGAATTCAAGTGGCAAGAGAAAGAGTAGAGGAGTTTTAAAGAAGTAAAGGAGAAGCTAACCATAGCCCCTATCTTAGCTCTACCAAGCTCTAACAAAGTATTTGAAGTGAAGTGTGATGCGTCTGGACTAGGAATAGGTATTGTGCTGATGTAGGAGGGCTAACCTATTGCCTACTTTAGTAAAAAGTTTAAAGGAGCCATACTCAACTATTCTGTTTATGATAGGGAGTTTTACTCTTTGATCTAGGCCCTAACTATATGGCAACATTATTTACTACCCAAATAGTTTATGATCTACACTAATCATGAATCTTTAAGATATCTAAAAAGCCAACCTAAGTTGTCTCGAGGACAAGCCAAAAGGGTTAAGTTCATGGAGGGATTTTCATATATCATGATGTACAAGAATGGAAAGAGCAATGTAATAGTCGATGCCTTATCGAGATGACTTTCCTTTTTGATCAAATTATAGACCCCACTATTAGGATTTTCAATGATAAAGGATTTGTATGCTGAAGATCTATATTTTGGTCCGATCTATGCTAGATATAAGGAAGGCCAAACATTAGATGACTATTACAGGGATGATGGATATTTTTGTTTAAGAAGAAGAGATGATGCGTAATCCATGTAGCGGGTCTCTAACGCCAATGGGGCTCAAAAGGGAACAAGGAACAAGAAGTGAGAATGGGGTTTTGATTGCTAATATGTATGGATATCACACACCAAGGCACAAACACAATTAGGGGTTGAGCTTGAAATAGAGTTTGACACAACTCACGAATAGTAAATGTCACTTGAGTTTTAAATGAGAGGTTAGAGGTGACTCACTAACTTACTCAAATAAAGGGTTTACTACAATCTTAAAGGCAAGATTGATAAGAACACAAAGATTAAGGAGTACAACACACTCAATAATCTGAAACACCAACTCAAACGGCTTAAGAATGTCCTTACTTCCAAAAGGAATGTTTAAGTGTAAATTCACTATATGAATATTCTTCACTATCCGTATTCTCTTTGATAATTACAAATGTTGCTATTTATAGCAAGCCCTAAAGCCTTAGTAGTAAAATTGTAAATAATATACAAGGCCTTAAACCCTAAAGAATGGCCTATAATCAAAATAAGGAAAATATTTACAAAGTATACAAAACTGTACACCTAACGGAGTGATCAGCATGCAGTCATCTAAGTTGTCTGTGGGCTCAAGCAGGGGTCAGTTGGCAGTTGGGTGTTCGAGTAGGTGTAGGATGTTTAGAAGTCTTATTGTGCTTGGTCAATCTCCCAGTGAGGTTAACCTACAGTTGCTATACTCATAGATTGCTTGGCATGATCTCTCATGTGCTGTGCCGAGCTATTCTTTAGCCTCGAATGCTTAGCCATGTGGTTTCTTGGCTTCTCGGCAAACGACAGACTTAAGGTTGAGTAGCTCATTTTCTTTCCCTCGGCCTTCTAGTATTAGCTTAGCCTTGCCAAATGCTATTAGGCCTTAGCTTTGAACAATTTGGCCTTGGGTTAAGATAGGTCGACTTTAGCTTTTGGCAGGTTCGCATTATTTTGGGACAGGTCGGCCTCGGCTTAGGTATCATCATGGACTGATTCTTATTAAGAGATTATTTATCCTGACCTATTCCATGAGAGAGCTAATAGCATACAAAGCATATGGAGGAGGATTGTCTAGATACTTTGGTAAGAAACAAACTCATGAGGTACTATCTTTAAGGTTCTTTTGGCTAAAGATGATGAAGGATGTCTAAGTTATGTTGGAAAGGTATGCTATTAGTAGAAAGGCAAAGAATAAAGTTGAGCTGAGCAAGGGAAATATATACAATTATTGATCCTAACCAAACCATGGTCCAAGCTGAGCATAGACTTTATGTTAAGTCTATTAAGGATGTCCTAAGGGAAGGACTCTATCATGGTGATCGTAGACCGTTTTAACAAGATGGCACACTTCATGTCCTATTCTAAAACTAACGACGCTTTAGCTATCTCTTTTCTTTTCTACAAGAGGTCATCAAACTTTATGGAATACCTAAGACCATTATTTCAAATAAAGACCCAAAGTTCATGAGCCACTTTTAGAGAACGCTATGGTGACGAATGAGAACTGAGCTATTATACAATATGTCTTACCACCCATAAATGGATGGATAGATAGAGGTTGTCAACAAGATAATAGGAACTTTACTCTTGGTTACCATTGGTTAAAATATGGCCGATTGGGATCTATGCCTACCTATAATTGAGTTCACCTATAGCAAGACCACCCACAGTGTCACAAACATGTCGTCGTTTAAGGTCGCCTATGGGTTCAAACCTAAGCTCCCATTGGACCAGACACCCCTTCTAAGCTTAGATGATGATCAACCTGCTATAGAAAGGGTAGAGGTCATTAGAACAATGCACTAGAAGGTCATAGAACATTTAAGCCAAGTTGTTACTAAGCTCAAGAGACGAGGCTAAGGATAGAAGAGCAAAGAATTTCATCTAAGTGATTTAGTTTGGATCTACCTCAATAAGGAACAACTCCCGAACTTAAGGAAGAGTGAGTTATCTCTTAAGGCCGATGGACCATTTAAAGTACTAGAAAAGATCAATCCTAATACCTATAGAATTGAACTACTTAAAGAGTATAGAGTCTTTAACTCCTTTAACATTGCCGACCTCCATCCGTATACTCTTGAAGATGAGCAACATGGAACTAAGCTAGATTTGATCCCAAATCTTAAACAACCTGGAGGGGATGATAAGGATCATGGACCTATCATAAGCTCTTGAGCTCGAGGACTCACCATATGTTCTATCGGGCTATCCAAGGAGAGCTTAACTCTAAAGATCAATGCATTCTCTAGTCCAAATAGCTAAGTTACTTTGCTCTCTACCTCATCTAAGAGACTACTGAGGTGACCGACTTGTTGTTAAGCCAATCCCTCCACAATACATTAGTCTAAGGTTAAGCACCAAACTTGCATATTGTTGACCTTATTCGTGGTCGAGGCCAAGCTAACCCCAATATCGAACCAACCATCTAAGGCCACTTCTTGATCTAATCCTACCTCAGTCCAAAACATTCGAGCTGCCAAGTACTCGACCCAGACCCAATCTACTCAGACCTTGCTTTACTCAGCAAATAGTATCATTAGGATCATAGAATGGATAGTTGACACACGTCCCATTTTTTGACATCTATACTGTCTTATTCCATACCCGAATATCCCTTGTTGTTTGATTACCACTTTATCCTTGTAATTTATTCCTTTTTCCTTTTCTAATAGGAATCTATTTGTAATTTGCGCAAAACTAGGATTTGCCCTAATTAGATTATATAAATATATGTAAATTGTAATAGTCACAGCAGTTAATACCATTGATATTCAGACATACTCTCGTGACCTAAGCGTCTTCTACTTACTTTTGTTTATTCTTATTTAATCCATCTTAAGCATAGATTAGTGGCAAGTTCCCTCTGGCTACACTTATATGTAATATCAAGTGCAACCTGAGCTCATATGAGGCGTTTGTGTGTTATATCCATCATCGATGCATAGGAACCCTTACTTAAACCTTCAACTACCATTTACCTTTTGAACCATCTTGCGATTCAGACCTATCCCCTTAGTTCATGTGATATCAAACAATGTGTGTTCATCCACGACGTTCCCATATTAAGTACTATAACTGCAATGTCAAGCACAAGGTCTTTCACCTAGGAGACCTGGTGTGCAAAAAGTTAAAGACTACTAGCTCATATGAAGGGTAGGGCAAGCTTGCCTCCAATTAGAGGGATCTAGTATGGGTAGTGGAAGATGTATGGAATGGAGCTTACAAGTTGGAGATCTTAGACGGACAGCCTATCCCTAGGGCATGTAATGCCAACAACCTAAGGCCTTATTTTTACTAGGTGCTGTGCTAAGATTAAAAACATATGTAACTACAATCATACTTAATGAAATGATGAGTTCCATACACTCATCACTTTTCCCTCTCTTCTTGTGCATGCATGTAACCTTCACCTGCACCACGTCATAGCTTTGGGTCAATTTTCACTCCTATGCTCTTGCTTAAATTAGTCATCACACTAATACTATAGGCATTTGTCTACTTGAGCATTAGTTTGCATTGAGCTCTAAGCCTTGGGTAGATTTTCATCCTCAAGCTCTTGCTTAGGTTAGTCATTACACTAACATTATAGGCATTCGTTTGCTATAAGCGTCGGTCTACATTGGGCTATAAGCCTTGGAACGATTTTTATCCTTAAGCTCTTACTTAACTTAGTCATTACACTAGCACTACAAACGTTCATCTACTTACAAGCATCGGTCTACACCAAGTTGTAATCCTTGGGTTGATACTCATCCCTAAGCTTTTGCCTAAGTTGGTTATTACATTAACATCACGGGCAATTACCTAAGAGCATTGATCTTCACCAACTAACTCTACAAGTATTCATCTACTTATGAGCATCGGTCTACGTTAAGCCTAAAGCCTTTGGTTGATTATACTAAGCTCAAGTTTTAGACTTAATGTGAAGTTAAGTTAAGCAAACAGAACTGGTGTATAAGAAGTTACCACAACTAAAAAAAAAAAAAAAAAGACTGGGAAGCAATAGCAAGCAAAAAGGGAAATATTGTTTCATTAACAAGCAAAAGTATAAGGCCTTGGGAGTCAGCATACCAACTTTGTACACATTTAAAAGGAAAACAATAAAGGTACAAATCCAAATACTAATCTACTGTTCAACGTTGAATGACTACTCTTAGCTTTGACTCAAATTCTTACTTAGAACTCTTCTCCAAAAGGAACTACCTTCGACTTCGACTTGACCCTTAAGTCCATTAAGACAGCTATGACTACATCCCTAAGTTTTAGTTGGGCTGAGCTCCAACCTGCAAGGACCCCAGTGACACTCGACCTCCAAGCGAAGGCTTCCACTCCACTTAACGAAGCTAGGTTTCCATAGAAGCAGTAATGAGGATAGTTGATCCAGCCACTTCACTCGAAGCTCTAAGCTCCAATCGTCTTACTACCATTAAAGGAAGGTTAATGCTTTACTTAGATTAGCTGACCTCTCGCTAGAACAACTTAGATGGGAGACAAGGTATGGTTTGCTTACTCTATCTAGGCTACCTGTAGAGTAGACAAAAGGATTCATTAAGCAAAGGTTTCCCCATTTCATGGCAAGCACCTCCAGTCCACTTCAGTTAGTAGGTTAGTAACTCTCCTTCTTTGTCTTCCTTACCATTTAAGAGATACACATCATGGGTTCTCCATTGCACACATTCTCTCCTCTCTACCTAAGACAAAATAACTCTACCTTCATCCCTTTCCATCACCGTTGTTTCCAAGAGAGTAAGGTTATCCCCCTTCTCAAGCCATATCCTTGTAACCTTCATCAACCTCCTTAGAAATAGATGGGTACAAAGACTCACTCTGCTAATTGGTTGTGCGTTGGTCAACCATTGTTGGGAACGACTGAAAAAGAAAGTTGGAATAAGAAAAGACTAGCTTACGACTAAGAAATCTAATAAAGTCTCCCTTAGTTTGACAACTCAAAGTGAGAAAAAAAGCATTGGCCAATCCCTTATATAAACAACCAAAGAGAGAAGGTGAACAGTTTCTCCCACTCTCAGAGCATAAACCCTTGAAAGGACATGCAACAAGCCTCAACCATCTACATATCCAACCCTATGAGTCAAAGGAACCAATTAACTCACATACACAAATTACTGACATGGCATACAACAAAATTCCCTACGCATGCAGCCACTTTTAAAGGATCATTAATGCGCGTTACATTTCCCAAAAAAAGCTATCATGACATCTTAAGCAATCCAATGGTCACATCAATCATACTAAAGTATACTGCACTAAGAAATAAAGTCTAATAAAAAACATCAGATGTTATGTTACTAAGTGATAACACAAGCCTCCCTACTCATAAGTAAAGTAGTCCCACCTCAACACAAACAACTCATACGAGCTACTTTCCTTGCGTCCTATACACTGAGGAGAGTTAGGGGGGTATAGTACCCAATTCTTATTCGAACCGAGGCTTAACACATAAGAAGGCCTATCGAGACATGTGCAAGTGAGTAGTAAGCTCAAAGAGCCTAATCTTGTCTAGACCAAAGCTTGACACATAAGAAGGCTCATTGAGATATGTGTAAGAGAGTAGTGAGCTCGAAAAGCCTAATTCTCGTTCGAATCGAGACCCAACACACAAGAAGACCCATCTAAATATGTGCAAGAAAGCAACAAGCTCCCCCTCTATCCCATGACTTGCTTGAAATTCGTTGCAACGGGCCTTACAATGACTCATTCGAACAAAGACCTCTCAACCACCGAACTTAACATTCGCCAACCACCTAATGCTAACCTCCTAATGTCTCAAACCCTCTTTTATCTCTAGTGCCAACCTTCGCCTACATCTCATTAATGACCATCTAACATCTGTGGTATGGTAAGTACACCCAACAACACCAGTAGATGTAAAACACCTAGGCTATAAGTGTAGCTGCTAGGTGGATTATGGTTGACCACCCCCTAGAGCCACCTAGTCTCCATCGTGGTACATGTTGCTTTTCAACAACTAGTACGAGCAAGCTTCAATCCTTTACGTGCCCAAGTAATCCCTATAAGAAGCATAGGAGACCACGAGGTAAGGGGACTCAGTGAGATACACTCCTAATCCGTATTACTGAAAACATACACATGCCAGTCAGGCATAACCCATTGAGCTCTTAGTGCTCAGCCTACCTTTCCCTAGTCCTCCTTGATGACTTGAGCGTTAAAGGGTTCCTGTGGTCACACTCGTAGGGTGCTTTTTGCAAGTATTCAAAAGCAAGAAGTGAGCCCAACCTAGTTGGCCTGATAGTCCAAGCCCAATCTATCCCCGATTTACCCAATTGATTCAACCACAATCAACAAAGTGGAAATTAATAATTTGAAATATGGATCTGCAAAACAACCACAGAGCAAAGCATAAAAATAAATATAACTTTGAAGGATTTTTTTTCTTTTCTAATTCTTTCTAATATAAGAGAACTTCACTGTTCCGTGCCACCATTGCGTAAATTATGCTATCAGAACGGCAACAGGGAACACGGAAATGCTTTATTGAGGAGGAGATTTACAGAAGTAAGTGCAAAAACAGAAGGTTACGAATCTGCATTGTCCTGTGCCATTTGGTTGTTTGGAGCATTCCCGCATGCATTGATGTGGTTGGCAATTGTGTAACTTGATCAGCTTGAGGCATGTGTGCTCCGGAATCCTCGCCGACCGAGAGTGCGCTTCATGAATTGCCGTTGCCGTCGCAGGAATGTAATTAACTAGGTAAGAATTGAAAAGATCAATCGACATAATCTGAGTAACTTAAAGAACTGATCAAACCAAATGAATGACAAAAAGGAAACTGACTAGAACATAATTACTTCTAAAAAGGAAAGTTCATCAGCTTATATTATTAAATTATATAAAACGAGGATTATTCTGTAATTAGGTTCACTATTTCGAGCAGACAAACCATCTTTCAAGACCAATACAAGTGTTACGTTAATGGCTCAAGATATGATCTTAATTTTAAATTAGAATCGCATGTAATTTTATCCAGCTTGAACTGTACAAATAGCTCCAAGTATGGTTTATAGAGAACTCAAAATGTAGTATCACGCATAATTTGTCAAGAGAAATTGCATGTTGATCACTGACATCGATGAAAAGCAACCTTCGCGCCACTGCTGACAGACCTAGCCACTGGCCAAGTTTAAACCGTGACCCGATCTAAAACAGCCTCATCAAATCCAAGACTCGGCACGGACCCAACCATACAAGATGGACCCAAATGGCTAAACAATCCGGTTGATTGGTCCAAGTTGGGTCGACTTGCAAGACTTACAAACTGGACGGTTCAAGAACCAGTAACTTTAAGAAAAAAACAAAATGATAAAATAAAAAAAAAAAGAAGAAAAAGAAGAAAAGGATGAAAAAAAATGGTAAAATAAATTAATATTAAAATTAGAAAAATAAATAATATTGAAAATTAAAAAATTTAACCAATTCCATGTGAATAGAAAAAATCATTTCCCATTCACAATATTTAGTGCATTGATAGTTACAATAAAGTAATAAATGGAATTTTAAAAGCTTATCTAATTTGATATATATATATATATATATATATATATATATATAGATTGTTAGCAAAAACTAATCTCATTCTTCACAAAAAAAAAATAACTTCTTTATAACCTTTATATCTTTTATTCTATGTTATTAATATAACAATTAAGATGGATTATATATAAATAAATGTATATCCCTAACAGTTATTTTGTATAATAGGCTAAAGATAACATTTGTCTTACACTTAAACAATTTAACTTTAAAATCTAAAATTTAGTTTAATTTTTACTCTATAAATTAATTTTTTCTTTAAAAAAAAAAAAAAAACCAATTCATGGTTCATTGAATCGTTAATTAAACCGATAGATTCGAAAAATTAACCCGTGAATTGATCTCATTGGTCCAGTTCCAATTCCTATTTTGGGAATGGGAACCAATAGATCCAGATCCGATTTTGAGCCGGTTTGAAACCATGCCCTGGACTAGCTGCCGCCAAAAACAACCCAAAATTTCATTTTATGGTGCGGTCATCCTAGACAAGACCATAATTTTCCACCTATGCAACCATAGCTTGCTTGCTGGATCAACTACTTGAGTCATCATTAAATCCAGGGATATGACATGGCTATTTCGCAGTTTCAACATTTCCACCCTCCTTCTATAAGAGAAAAGTTATATATTTGACACAAGGAGTTTCGCCCTCCATATTTCCAGGTGAGTTTGCAGAAACTTATGAACAACAACAACAAAACAAAACAAAACTTACGAACAACAGCAAAACAAAACCAACCCGACAATACCTGAGAAGACTAACAGGAGCAGGAGAGAAAGGACTCCGAAAGAGATCTTCATCTTTCAAACTTCAACCTAGTGATCAGACATAAAACATACTTTCCTGTTTCCGACCAACAAGAACCTCAAGGAAATGCCTCTATATATAGGAGGGAAAAGACCCTGTCCTTAATTGGAGTAAATTTTGGGAAAGTAACATGGTTAAGTTTAAGCGAGCAAGAGAAGGAAAAGGAAGTAAAATAACCGAAAAAAGCCAATTAATTCCTGAGTACATAGCAAGCCAGGGAGAGTATGGTTCCAATGCTTGTCTCATACACCAGCTTCTTTCCTAAGCACATATACTTTGCTTTCTACATACTGCACAAATTTAATATGTAAACTTTTGGACAGATAAATCTAATAAGAATTTCTGCAGAAGATTTGAGCCTTCGCCTTTTTTGTTGTACACTAATATTGCGTCACATTGACAGAGAGTAACACATATTCAGGTTTTTTCCTCACAAGTTTTGATGCTTTAAAGTTTAAACCATCTCTATTTTCATTTTTCTGGGCAGCATGCCAGACCCTAAGGAGAACCCACTTTTCAGATATGTCATGTATACTTAAATTAACTGGTCACTAGCCAGATAGACAAAATTGAAGCCTGTTGGATGCTTCACACCTGAAACTTCCCATTGCTGAGAATGAATCTAATTTGGAAAGCCCATAGATATCATCAAATTTGATAATCAATTCCAATGAGAATTTCATCCACAAAATTATCCAACTTTTAAGTTAATATATCGATTGTATCTGAATCCCGGGGGAAAAAATGAAGAAAAACTTTGAAACATGAAACAAGCTCAAGCAACTTTAAATGTCACACAGAGGACCCAAAACCAAAACTGAGATAATTAATCCTAATAACCACCCTTTAGATCATTGACAACATCGTATGGGATTGGAGTAACAGTTTCCATCTTTGCACCCTCCACGATAAATCCTGGTTTGGGGCCTTCTGGCAGCCTCTTTGTGCTGATGGTCTCACCTCTGGCCTTGGCCTCAGCTTTCAATTGATCGTTCTTGATCTTCCTCAGACAAAAATGCTCAGTGCACCTGGATGGCTGAACATGCTCAATTCTCACGTGGATTCTCTTCCTAATGATTCGATTACCCACCTACAATGACATATTGGCAATTTGGCATGACAATTAGAAAAGCTTGAAGTGCATGCATATGCATGTAATTTGGAAAAACACACCAAAGGGACAAGACAGATAACAGATTTTTAGTGGTCAGAAAAACATAACCTACTTGTTTGGACAACCCGAAAAAGCATCATGTACCAAGCCAGAGATGAGAAACAACAAGCCTAAAGCAGCAATAATTCAGAAACCAACCAGGCTCAATATCAAAGACAATGCCACCAACAGAAAATTTACTTTTAAAACACTGATAGAACAGGCTTGACAATTATGAATCATCAGAAGCAAGTGCTATGTTTGCTATTTTAACTGCATTGATGATGGCTTAACATATACTAGAAACAATGTCACATTTGCCACAGGATCTGATTAAATTTAGAACAGGATACGATTTAAGACAAGCCAATGTCACACTTCACAGCTTCAATTTTATTAGATAAAAGATAATTGCACGGTAAAGAAGTATCAAGCCATCAGGAGAAGGAGGAAATAACAAGCAGGCAACTCCACTGTCAGCTGCAGCAAAAGCAACTCAGGAGGAAAATTTAGAACTTCATTTCTAAAACCAACAGTCCTTTCAAGAACACTTTGTCTATGTCCCCACGATAATGCTGCGGAACTAGCTATAAACATTTCAGGATAAATCAAATCATCAACCAATAAGATAAGGAAACTCCATCTTCTACTTCTAAGCCAACTAATCCAAACAACCAACAGCATGTTATTTATAAATTATACAAACACCATCTTCTTATAAGTAACTGAAGATAATTAAGGGGGTCCACGGTGGGGAAAAATAGCATCATCTACTCTGAGTAAGACAACTAATATCTTAGTGTTAAATTATTTTCTCTAATTACTAGGGTATCTTTAACGATAGAAAAAGCCAATTAATTTCATACATACCCATCATGCTTTAACATATTCACGCCAAAACAATAAAATAAATCATACGAATCAATTTTTTTTTTTTTTGTTTCCTTCTGGTAATTTAAAATTACACTAGACTAGTAAGAAAGAAAGTGAAAGTGAAAGTGAAACTACCTCCCACCATAAGCAATAATTGACAAATACTAACTTGAAGCAAAAATGAGCAATAGGTGGAATACCTGCTTGTTAATTTCAACGCCAATGGCACGTTTGGTGACGTTCCAGATGCGACCGGTACGTCCATGATAGAACTTGTGTGGCATAGCCTTGTGAACGGCGCCATTTGCCTTGATATCAACATAGTCGCCGATTTTGTATGTCCTGAGGTATGTCGTCAATGGAATGTAACCCTTCTTCCTGAACGCACGGGCGAACAGATCTCTTGTTCGAGACCTCAATCCATGACCCGCCGGCATTTCGTTTTAGTTCTTGCTTTCCGCAACTGGAGAAACCCTAATGTGAAGTGGATATTATTAGGTTTTTATAGGTGGACATGATCCAGTCTGAGCTTTAGGGTTTGGGCTTCGGGGTTTTAGCGTTGGGACCTGGTCTCCATATATGCCCTCATTTGATTCTTGGGCTTGAGAGGATCATTTTCTCGGTTCCTATATTTCACTTTACGTGTCAGTGCCCGGCTACGTACAAAACCTAATTTCTCTTTCAGAAATCCTTTACAGCCCACTTCCTTCTAGGAAAATGTAATTACTTGAAAACAAGACTATTGTCTAAAACAGATAAATAATATATATTCTATTCAACGAATCTCTATGGCAGAGAATAATTATTACACTGTTTACGTTATTTTATTATATTGTATTGTTAGCGAGAAAAGTAATAAAAGCACTAATATGACCTTCGTTGGTCAAAACTACCGTAGATACCTCCATTATTTTCTCCACCTTGCCATCCCGCCACCGTCAATATGACCTCTTGGCAGTATAAAATGCACCTCCTGTGTAGATGTAGGTAGTAACTAACCTTTAAAAATTTATTTATAATTGAAGCCTTCAACTCTACCGGTGGAAAGATCTTGAGGGTAGCATGATAAGGATCACCTTCCTTGATACAATCAGTGCCAAGAGTAAACAAGGGTTACTATATCATGATAGGTTTAAACTTATAAAAAACTTAGAAGATGGGGATAGGAAAAGCAAACAAACAAATAAGCAAACCACAATCAACACTAAGGATGTAACACACTAAAGAACTATTAGAGAATCATGAAGCGAACTCAATATGTTATATAAATTAACTTAGTAAAAGTACTTGCCACCTAACTTTACTTAAATAATAAAATAAGAGTAAAAAGCAAGTAAGCAACCAACTAAAGAGAATGCTTATGAGAAGTGAAGTATATTCTTTAATAATGATAGATGATGATTACGACTACCTTTACAATGGGTATTCATACTTAAAATATTAGGACAATTGCTACAAATGGAAAAACAAAAAATGATAATATCTAAAATAAGTATTGTACAAAGAATGTTTGAAGAGTATAAAAGAAAAATCAACAAAAGCAAGCATTTTATATGGAATATTCTATCACATGGGGTGCTCGAATACGTGGTAGGTAACTAGTGGTCATGCTCTTGGCAAATAAATAATTTGTGTCGTTAGCTTAGCTATTGCCAAGTAGTGATACTGAGTTAAGTTGATAGTTCATTTGAGGTGGATTTAGCTTAGGTGTACTTAAAGCAGTTTGGATTCAAGTTAGTTAGGCAGATAGTTAAGTAAGTGTAATACCTCGGGTTTTTTCCATCTAGTTCTACTGTAGGATTCGAGCCTCTAGATTTAGGGTATCGGGCTAAATTATCAATTTTATTTAAAATTTTACAGTAAAGTCAGATGAAATAATTTAAGTAAAGTCAATTTCTTAAAATAAATTATATAAAAATATTAATTTGAGAAAAACGTTAATTATTAATAAAGCCGATAATCATAAAATTTAAGTTTTTAAATATAGCGAGATATTAAATATAAGTTAATTAACTTTCAAAAATAATAAATAAAGTTGAATTATACATAATATACATACATTACATGTGATATACATTATATGTATTAAATATATACATATAATAATAATAAATTATCAAAATTAATAAAAAAATTTCATGGATAAGTCACCAAATGATGTGTCAAGTTGGATTAATTGCAAATGATGAGTCAATACTTGGTAAAAAAGAAAATGACACATGGCACTTAAAAAAATATGAAATTGATATGTGTAATTTTACTTTTTTACATGTAAAAATCCTAAAACCTATGAATAGGGATCCAAACATCATTTACAATATTTTAGGAACCTAAAAACATAATAACATAATTTTAGAAAATTCGAAAAAAATTGAGAAAAAATAAAAGAAAAACTAATGAGAAAATATGGTGAATTACAGTTTTTAAGGCTATAGGCAACTTGACAAGAAGATACTTGGGACTTTTAGTTATGGTGGAGAGAAAAAGTGGGCCGACATAGGGTGGTAGTTGGAGCACCATGTGTCGGTGAATTAAATTTTATTGCTTGATTTTCATTAATTTACTAAAAATATTAAATTAGCTTAGAGAATTATGAGATTTGGTTTCCTTATGTTATTTTACATGTACTTTCATGTGGTAATTTTATTTTCTTAAAATAAAATTGATTTATGGTACTTGCTTAAGAACATGTCCTATTTAGATGAATTTTAAATAAATTTTTCAAAATATTAACTAATGTTACTTCGACTTGAAATTTTTTTTGTAATACACTTATATAATATATTAAATTTCAGGATGTTTATAATCATATTTGGAATATTTAATTTTATCTTACTCAAAAATTTATTTATTTTCCCTAATTTTTCGTAATTTCAAGCTAAAATCGCTATTTTCATAAAAATGGATAATAGCCAATTTAGTATAATTGATGATCAATAACTAAGCTACATATTTTTACAAGTCTAGGATTTTTCATGAAATTAATTGGGCTTGTAAAGTATTTATTATGTATTTTCCTAGGATAAGCTTATATATTAACTTAATATGTAATATAATAACTAATACTATTAGAATATTTATTAAATCCGTGTCAAATGAACACTTTAGGGTATAATAAGGGTTGCTGAACAAGTTTGGAAAGTATAATTTTTAGGGTTTTTAATTCAGTACTAAAGCTTACTCGAGTCAATTATGGAGTTAGGGTAACGTACGGTCGAGTCGTAAGATAAAAGGGTCTTGATTCTTAATATAAATCAATAGCACTTGAAATAACAATTGTGATGATATAAAGTTTACTAAAATCGGATAATAAATGAGTAAGATATGTTCAAATAAAGTTTGAAAACGCGAGAATGAAAACTTATAAGAGTTTGGGTTCAACATATACTTGATTTAAAGACTGCATTATATTTTCATAGGTTTGATAAGTAAGGAAGGACTACATGGTGGAGTTTAGGATTTTGCGCTATCTAACCTATGCTTGAAGTAGATATATTATTACTCATAACACTGTTTACTGTTTAATGCTATATTAATTGAATATGGGTATATCTTGGGTGAATGGATATGCTACTATAGTAGATGCTGATGTGTTGATTTTAAATGATAATAATTGTATTCTGATTCAACTATTATGTTGCCATGTTGGTGATGATTTGTGCTTACGAATGATTATGCTAACTAGAGAAGTTAAGTGATTGCTAACTCAATCTTCTAGGTGTTCACCTAAGTGAACCCTAAGTAAAATACTAGAATTCCACTATAGAGAGTTCAAAAACCAAAATCAAATCACTATGTTGAATAAAACTTAAAGATTGATTGTACTGATTGATATTCTTGAATTACTATTTTATATTATAGCACGACATAAAAAGGGACCTATGGGTCAGAAATTTTAGAATGAGGCTTTTAAATGATTATAGAAAAAGCATGGCTTTATGAACTCAATTTTTAGAAACATATAAAAGCTTATAAACCCCGCAAATTAAGCCTTCTAAGTATGTAATCAAACTTATATACTATAGATTATTTCCTGAAGTCAATAAAGTTAGTAAAATTTAAAACCGATTAAAATTTCAATTCAAAACCTAAAATTATTAATCAAACTCTAATTGCATATGAAAACCTTAAGCCTTAATTATATGTAACTGTAAGAGATTGACCCTAAACTAGATAAAAAAAAAAAAAAACCCTAATTACGTATGAAAACCCTAAATTCGATCTGTGTATATATATGTGAAATCAAACTCGAATCTAATCAAAACCCTAAAACTAAAACTTTAAGCTTATAAATGTACTCATTTATTTCAATCTTGCTAAAAACCCTAATTGAACATAAAAACTTAACAATGTGCTAAATCATATAAAATCATTAACTAATGATTAAATATAACTTTCCATGGTTCATAAATGTATACATACTGAATTGATTTATTAGAAACTATGATATTACATTATGCATAATATTAATCTTATAATTATACAAATAAGTTAGTATTATATAAGTTAAGTATTTGGTTGACAATTAATTTGCACATAGAAATTGTTAGTATTACAAATTATACTTTTCATGTTAGATATCTTAATTATGGTACTAAATATTATCTATATTGTTATAAATAAGGTTCAAATGATTGTTTTACTAATTATTTTAGATATTTCCTTATTTTCCCTCTTTTCTTAATTTTCCTTCTAATTATGTTCATTTCTAAAAACTTATGGATTAATTATATGTAAATTTTCAAGAGTTGACCAAGTCAACAAAGGTCATTATTAAGCTAGAATCTTCCCTTTCTTTCTATTGAATTCTTTCCTTTTCTTTTGGATTTTTTTCCCTTTTCTTTTCCTCTTGTTTATGTCTACATCCCCTTTTCTAGAATTCCCTTTCATTTTCTTTTATTACACATTTATAACACAACAAAATCCCCCTTTTCCCCTCTCACCAAAACCGTAACCCCTTCTTCTTGTTCCCCTTTTCTAAACTTCCATTTTTCTTTTGCTTTTACTTTAACACATTTCTCGTATCCTAATATCTAAGTAAACTCCTCACCCTTATCTAGAACAAGAAAGAGGTATGATTTCATTTGATTTTCTATTTTAACAAGTAGTTAATTATCTACCTTATGTTGGTGTAAGAATTTTGTGTAATATGTACATATATGTTAATACAAATAGAAACTCTTATATAGATGCATATAAGTATAGAAATACTTATATATATGAGTAGAATATCCATGTTCATATGGCTCACAAGTACACATGAAGTGTGTATGTATAAACCAAGTGATACACATAGCATAAGTGTACATATGTATGGATATCCTCATACTTGAATATTCTTTATGTATATAACCTAAAATAAGGAGAATACTAAGTGCACATACATATGGCCTACTAATTGAACCCATAAGAGGCAAAAATATGAATTTCATGAAGATTTCTTAAAGGGGTATGGAAGACATACGGATATATATATATAAATACATATATAAGTATATAAGTATACATACAAGTATATTAGAAGTATATATACACATAACATAAGTATTGGATACATAAGTACTTGAGTATAAAAGTTATACATAAATAACTTATAACATAATTACTTAAAATACTATAAGATATTATAATAAATAATAAAATATATAATATATACATATGTATACATATATAGGCCGAACCCACTTTAAGCCTATGACACACAACTCAATTTGAGTTAGCTATATTTAAGCACGTAAAATAATAATAATAATACAAAATCATCAAAATATAATTATCTAATAGTTAACTAAATTATAAAGTACTAAAATAAGATATAAAAATAGACAATAAGAATATTTAAGCTTCAACAATCAAAATTTCAATAAATTCAATTCTTATCATAAAACACGAGTCTCAATGTCCAAAACGGATACTATCGTATGAACGTACTTCCGAAAATAATGAAAAACGATTGTAAGCTTGTAAATATTGGAAATAAAACGAAAAAGTTATATATAGTTAGTGATGAGGTTCAACTGAATGAAAACTAATAAGAACCTAAGTCAAAATATGTGATCAAATACCTAGAATAACTAGTTTATTTAGTTACTTATTATATTTTTTATCTTATAATAATTAGGTGCTCTTGACGAAGGTTGGGATCTTCATGAGGACTACTGCGATTAGTGCGGGACGTCATAGCCAAGTGAGTACTCCCGATGACTCTATACTTATTTAGTACTTGTAGTTAGTGTACTTAAATTAAATAATAATAACTTGATGCATGGGGGTTTAGGTTATGCATATACTTGACATTGATTGATTACTGTGCAAAATACTATTAAATATGATAAATTGAAAATTTGGTTATATAATTAACTATAGCATGATTTGAATGGTATGATGATATTGATTGATCATCCAATAATTTAACTTAATTATATTTGGCTTATCTTAAATTAAAAGAATCATGCATTAACCATGTATTGCATTATTTCTTTCAATCATCACTATATGCGGAGGTAAAGAGAAGCCATGCAAGGTTTGTTTATATACATTGAATTAAAGTGTTTAGTACGATGCACTCATACAACATGACCACACCCTAACTTACGGGCTTATTAGGCGCTGGAGACGCCAACTGTATGGTTGAGGGTCGAGTTTAGAGATCTCTACTGTAGGGTGTGATTGTGAACTACAGGGGCTACCTCACTGCTAGACCAGGGATTTTGGTGTACTATCATATTTCTTAAAGATGGAAATATATTTTGGGAAATATAAAATTTAAATTTATAGTTGAAAATCCAAGTGTTAGAGGCCGGTTGTAATTGGTGCCAGTGGATCTCTAACCCTTACTTCAGAGGGCATTAAAATTCGATGTTATATGCAGCACCTATCAACTGTATATATTGTTTGGCATACTGTGTGTATATGCATTCATATTGTTGTAATAATTTGTTTGATAATCTGGTTGCCAGTATAGTATGAGAGATAACTCACTAAGCTCTTGTAACTTACTCTCCAATTGTTTTCCTCTTGCAAGTGCTAGATAATTAAGCATGGGTTAAGAGCCGAGCATTGAGTGCAAGCATTGAGATGTTGTAAAGGTTAGAATTAGAGAAAGATTGTATTGCTCATTTGAGAGTTTAAATGTAACTACCAATTATATATTTAGATTTTGGAACTTAAATAAGTTTGAATTTTTTTTTAGTCTATACTACTTAATCTTATCATTTGGTAGGAAACACTACTTCTTTGCAGTTTTGAGGAACTGTGAAATATTAGATATCCATAGTTATTTATATTTTATAATATGTTAATTAATTAATAATTCAGAAATCCTAGTGATAAATTATTTAGAGTCTTATAATTTCTGACTTGTAAGGCAATTTTTGTATCATGGGTGCACACATGATATGAAAATTGTAAGTAATCTAACTAGGCCCCCTATAGGGTCTTGATAGTTTTTAGAAGCATATAGATTGCATTGCTTGAACATTGTGACTATTTTGATAGTCAAATTTGGTAGACTACAGTGTGTGGTCTAATTTGACAGTATTGCCATTTTGATTTGGTAGACTACAGTATGTGGTCTAATTTGGCAGTGTTGTCGCTTTGATTTGGTGAACTATAATGTATAGCTTAATTTTGTAAAGTTGGGGGTCCTACTCTTAGGTAACTTTTCGTTGCCCTTTTCGAAAATGGTAGACGACAATGTGTAGTCCAATTTGGTAGGGATCCTACTCCCAAGCAACTCTTTATTACCCTAGGTTTTTGGATGTTGTTTCCAGATACTCGGCTATGTTGACTAACCGAAAGAAGTTCAGAAGGTATCGGATATCGGTATCGATGTAGGTCACGTGCATGAGCATAGCATGCCACACTGTTATGCTAGTAGTAAATGCCCGGTTGGGTGAATGCATATGTGAAGTTGAACCTACGAGTTATGATTGAAGTGTTTCAACTATAATATGCAATATTGTCTATCATATTGTCTATATTGTATTGTTTGTTATCTACTCTCATTTAGCTTCAGTAGCTATGGAGATAAAATTTTTTATCCTCAGGTTAACTGCATCGTAAAGGGCTCAACACTAAGGTGAAGGATATTTGATATATGTATCGAGAGCATAAATCGGATTCAGTGACTTTTGTATGGAACCTGTATTAAGTCAAAAATCCTATTATTGTGAAGATGATAAAGGAAAAAAGCTGGTTCATGTTTGATGTAAATATTATATTGTACACATAAGTTGCAACAAAATATCCAGCTGAACTTTGATATAGAAACCCTTTTATTATGTAAACAATGTTGTCTGTTGATGAATGAGCAGGTTGAGTTAAGTTTTTAATAGCTATTCTTGTGTGATGATACATCATGTGCTATTGATAAGCATAGGAAAGTTTGGCTCGGGAAGATTAGTAGGTTAGCAAACTATTATAGCTCGAACTCTTTAGATGTTGGGTAAAGAGAGAACTCACCTTGCCATGCTCTCTAGCCTTCCAGTTCAAGCTTAGATTAGGGGTTTAGCAACCTAATTCTTATATTCCTCGCCTGGTTAATTGGGATTTGAGTTCAAATCCGATTGGTCCTCATCCAAGTCTTCCTTGGGTTGGTAGGAACTGAGGTTGGCAACATTGAACACATTAGATACTTCAAAGTCCTTTGGTAACTTTAACTAGTAAGCATTGCCGTTAATCTCTTACAGGATTTTAAATGGTCCATTGGCTTTGGTAGACTGCTTGCTTTTTCTCTTGTTAGGAACCTCTCTTTGCTCAAGTGCAACTATGCTTGGTCGTTAAGCTAAAACTACTTGGTCTTCCTTCCTTTGCCTTTTTCTCTTAGCTTCCTAGCATCTCGATCAATGTATTGAGTGACTTACTAGTAGATTTGTTGGGGGGAATGATCATAGGCTCTTGCTCCTAGATCTTCTTAGTTAGTTAAAGGCATTAAGGTGTGATCAAGGGGTAGCTCAGGGTTGAAATCGTAGAAGCCTTCAAATGAGGCATATCCAATAGTGGCGTGGACTACTTTGTTGTAAGCGAATACTACTACAGGTAGGCAGACTTCCCAATCAGCTAAGTTCTTTTCTATTGCAGCTTAAAGCAGTAATCCTAGAGTACGGTTAACAACCTTCATTTAGTTGTTGGTTTGGAGATGGCAAGATATACTAAAAAGTACCTTAGTTCCCATTTGATGCCATAGGGTTCACTAGAAATGGTATAGAAATTTTGAATTACGATTTGACACCACACTCCTTAGTACTCTATGTAAGCGGACAATCTCCTACAAAAACAAAGAAGCAATAATCGAAGCATTGTTAATTTTGGTGTAGGGCATCAAGTATGCAATCTTACTGAAGCTATTTACAACAACTATAATAGAATCTTTTCCTTGGGTGGTTCAAGGTAAGCTAAGGACAAAATCTATGCTTAGGTCAGCCCATGGTCTAGTCGGGGTAAGTAGAGGCATTACCTTCCCTTTTTTAACACAGATCTTGGCCTTCTTGCAGGTAGCACACCCTTTAGTCACACAGTACACATCTTTTTTCATTTTAGGCTAGAAGAACCTTGCATTCAGTAGCTCATATATCCTTCTCTCTCTAAAGTGCCTAGAGAGCCCTTTACTATGAGCTTCTCTTACTAGCAGTTCATTTAATGAATAGGTCAACACACATAACTTCCCATTGTAGAACAAATAGCCATCCTCTACATAATACTTATCAACGATTCTTCCTTCCCCACATCGTTTGTATACGAGGCCAAAATGAGGATCATGTTGATACTGTTCTTTAACGCTTGCAAAACCTAACAGTCATGTCTGTAATTTTGTGAGCAGAACATATCTCCTTGAAGGGCATTAGCAACTACATTACTTTTGCCTCACTTATGTTTGATGATGAAATTAAAGCCTTCCAAAAATTCAATCCATCGAACTTAGTGCTTAGAAAGCTTTGATTAGCTCTACAAGTACCTTAAGGATTTATGATCTATGTAGATGACAAATTCCTTTTGTAGAAGAAAATGTTTCCATACGTAAAGAGCTTGGATTAATGCCACAAATTCCTTATCATATACAGAATAGTTTAGTTGTACTCCTTTTAGCTTCTCACTATGATAAGCAACAGGCCGGCTTTCTTACATTAGCACAGCTTTGATGTCAACATCTGATGCATTGCATTTAAGTTCAAACACTTTCTCAAAATCTAGTAGAGCCAATGTCTAGGGTAGGGGTCAATCTTTCCTTTACCTCGACAAATCTTCTCAACTCTTTATCTCTTCACTTAAACTTTAGGTTCTTCTTTGTTAGCTTAGTTAAAGGTATAACCATAGTATTGAATCCTTGGGTAAAGTGTCGGTAGAAAAAAGCCAATCCATGAAAACTTCTCACCTTAGCACACAAATTTGGGGTTAGCTAGTCAACAATGGCTTAAACTTTCTCTTCATCAAACCTTAATCCTCCTCCATTAACCACATAGCCTAGGAAGACCACCTCTTCCTAATAGAAATAGCACTTCTTCATGTTTCTAAACAACCTCTCTACTTGGAGGATATCGAAAATAGCTTAGAGATGGTCAATATAGCTTACTAGGTCAACATTATAGATAAGAATGTTTTTGAAGTAGACCATGACACATCTTTCGATTAGGTCTCTCAAAACATGGTTCATCAATCGCATAAAAGTGCTAAGGGCGTTTGATAGCTTAAAAGGCAGACCCATCTACTCATATAGGCCATGTCGGGTCTTAAAAGTAGTTTTTCATTCATCCCCTTGTCTCATTCAAATATGATGGTACCTTAACTTCAATTCAATCTTCTTAAACACTTTGGCACCATTCAGTTCATTCAACATATCATCTAGCCTCGAAATGGGGAACCTATACTTGATCATGATTTTATTCTCAACTTTACTATCCATACACATTTGCTAAGTACCATCCTTCTTTGGTACAAGCAATGCAGGTACAACATAGGGGATAAGACTTTCTCTTGCATATCCCTTTTCTAGCAATTCATTGACTTGTCTTTAGAGCTTGACAACTTGTTTGGGGCTCATCCAATAAGTTAGCTTGTTTGGCAAAACATCACCAAGTATCAAGTCAATACAATGTTCAATGCCATGGAAAAGGGGTAACCCTTCTAGTAGCTATTTTGGAAATAAGTTGGCATACTTATCAAGCAACTCCTTAACTCCCTTTGATAGTTTGACTTGCTCCTTCAACTCTAGCAATCTTCTTATCAATAAGTAGGTCAGCAAGTCGGACTTGATGGCTTCTCTGAGTTCAACTCAACTTAAAACCAAAGCTTTCTTTAATCCTCAAGCTAGTTTAGCTTGTAGTCTGCTCACTTGACTCAGGGTCATAAGGTTTAAAGTAATCCTCCTCCCATCCTTCTCAAAGGCATATGTATTTTGAAACCCATCATGTATGACTCTACGATCAAATAACTAAGGTCAACCTAGTAGCACATAGGATATACACATGGGCAATACATTACATAGGATTTCTTCAAAATAGTTTCCAATAGAGATTGGTAATAATACTTGTTGAGTGACGTATCGTGCTCTCTTCTCGTTCAACCAACAAAGTTTATTAGGCTTTGGATGTGAAATGGTTGGCAAATTGAGCTTCTAAACTAGGTTAACAGATACTACATTAATGCAACTCCCATTGTCTACTATAAGCACACATATTTGTTCATCTACCTTACAAGTGATGTGAAACAAGTTCTCATGTTGCTCTTCTTCAATAGATGGCTCAATACTCATTGTTCTTCTGATGACTAAGGTCAGCTTATCTAAGTCTTTGGCAAATACGTCCTCCTTGACTAACTTGTCATTAACCTCAGCTTCTTCTTCTAACTCCTTTTTCTCTTTGGGTTCCTTATCCATATTATCTACTTTAACCTTTAGGCATCTCCTTTGATGATCATAGTCCATTTATTTAGGCAAACCATGTGGCCAAATCCTTGGCACTTAAAGTACTTAATCTGGCTCATCTTCTTTCTAGATTCTTATCCCTTCTCATAAGTTCTCATCGACAACTCCTAGTCAGTAGGGTAACCCTTTAGCTCAATCACTACCTCAACTCTTCTACTAAGGTCAAAGCATTAAGGAGCTTAGCCACCACTCTGAGCAGGTTGATGAGAATGGCTAGGTTTGCCCATTAGAGGTTGGCTCGACCTATTCTTCCTTTGTCTCTCTGCTCACTAGGCAAGTTTTATGGCTTCATCTAGCATAGTAAATTGCTATAATTCCACTATGTCTTGAATATCATATCTCAATCTAGTAAGGAATCTAAAAACTATTCAAGCTGAAGGCTCATCTACTTTACATCGGATCATAAGCATTTAGAATTCTCGAACATATTCATCAATAGTTTAACTTCCTTATCTTATCTCTTGGAATTGATCAAAAGTATCCTATAAGTAAGTATTTGGCATAAATCTATTTTAAGGACTCTTTTCATCTCAAACCAAGTGCTAACCTCTCTGTATCCTTCTTTCCTCCTCATGGCCTAGAAGTTCCTCTACCACATCGTAGTATATCTCAAGAACTTTACAACAGCAATCTTCACTTTCTTGTGATCTTCATATTGATAATAATAAAAAAACACTTTCTACCTTCTCTTCCTAATCTAGATAGTCATCGGCGTTCCTAGAACCACTAAAACTCGGAATCTAAAGCTTCACATGGTTGGCAGCTCGAGGTGTTTGAGCTCGCTTCTCTTCCTTAATGTACTCTTCACCTTTTTCTTCATCTATGTCACTTAAGTCAATTCTTCTCTATACACGTCCTCTAAAATCCTCTACCTTGATCTTATTAAGTTGAGTGCTAAGCTCTTACAGGTTGGGTAACTTGGGGAGTATTCTACATGACTTCAATAGGTTGAAAGCCTATTACATGAACGGCTTTGGTCAGATATGCTATCAAGTTGGTCATCTCATTAATTCACTCATCTGTACTTCTAAGGGTGTTTTGGGTTTGTTGTCCATTATGGAAAACACTGCTATTATCATCTCCAATACTAGCATTGACACTTGAATCTATTATTCTCTCAATAAGTCTCATAACAAATTCAAAATTCCAAAAACAATAGACATTACCTTTTTAAGCCAAACAACTCGGACATTCACTTCTTCATACAAATGTTCAAACTAACTGTAGGTATAACAACTACCAAAATAATAGTAGACCTAGTTGAAACTTGCTTTGTTTTTTTATACTCGAAACAAGGTAAAACAGAGTACCTCATTGCATAAAAGGTCTCATAACAACAACAAAACTTCAAACTTTCCAATACACTTAAACTAATTCTTCCCATATTCACAACACACTTGATAGTAGTATTACACACTACACAACAACAATCACAACTGAACATTAACTTACCCAAATGAACCTCTGCTTTGATACCAACATGATATGACTTGCACTAAGAGCAGACAAGGGCGACCGTATTGGGGTGGTTTTACATTGAGTTATGAGTGTGAGGCCCTCTATATAAGGCGAGCAAAGGGAGAATTTGTTTCACATCACCTATAAAGTGAAAGGAAAGTTGTGTGCTCTAATTGTAGATAGTAATAGTTGCATTAATGTTGCTTTTCTGTGCATGATATAGAAACTAAAGCTACCTGCCACATAAGTTACATTGGTTAAATGAGAGGGGTACCTTTATGATATGCCATACCAAGAACCAACAACAGTAGTTATAATGAGGTGGTTTGAAACTTATCGAAGCAATGAAAGATAAATGAAAGCTGAGGGTTTTAGCAAAACTCCCGCACTAATTCCATGAATATGATGCATCATAGAACCACACATGGATCAACTAGTTTGCTAGATATGATGCACTAAACTAAGCTAGATGGGTTACTCACTACAATCCATGTGTGGTTCTATGATGCCAGTAAACAAGATTAAGTTATGAGTAAAAAGGAGAATTCTATATATTGCTGATTATGATGATGCAATTACGTTTTGAGTAGGTATTTATACTTAAGATTTTAGGGTAATTATTACCTTTTAAGAAGTTACAAAAACAAGCATTTTGTTAAAAATGGAAAAGCACTAAAGGGAATATATGTGAAAAGAACAAATTTGCAATATATAAAGAGAGACTATTCAGCCTACATATGTACTGGACAAATGTCAAGGGATACATGTTGCAGCTTGAGTGGTCAAGGTCTCTATTAGGTAGAACTTAGGATCAATCAGGTTAACAACTCTTAAATAGCTCGATACAAGGACCTCGGTTATCAACTCTAGTAGATAGTTGCTTGTCATGAGGTAATAGTCCAAAACATATTAGTTCATGATCAAGAAGCTTGGACTTTAGCTATCATAGCTCAAAATTAGGGTGGCTTTGTTGTTGGATAGATTTACCGCAGTGTTGGATGGATCACTTAGTTGGCCTTCAAGTCAGCACTCCATGACCGAGGTGATGGTGTATGGCTTAGAATTAGTGGAAAGGTAGGAAAGATTGGGTCCAGACAATAGCTCAGGCTCCTCAACACTAGGATGGGAAATAAGAATCCATTAGACTATGTTCTCCAAACCTTAGGCTCAAGCTTAAGGAATGGGTCTTGTGGACTGACTCCTATCATTCCCTTTGGGTTGATAGGGATTTAGGATCAAATTTGGATGGCCTTTTTGTTGAACATCTTCCTTAGGTTGATAAGGACTTAAGTAGGCAATGTTGGATATGTCGAAAACCCAAAATTCATTTGGCAGCTCTAGCCTGTATGCATTGTCATTAATCTTTTGGAGTATCTTGGACAGTCCTTCAACTTAGGCAAAAAGCTTATTCCTTCTGATGTTCAAAAAACTTTCTCAACTCAATTGCAACCAAATTAGGTCATCGAGCTGAAATTGCCTTCTTCTCCTTCCTTGTCTTCTTTGTTCTAATCTTTGTGTAGCTTAGTCTAGATGATTAGCAACAATTTAGTAGATCTTATGGAGAGCTTAGGCTAAGTTATTGCTTCAAGATCTTCTAGGTAAGGTACTGGCATAAGCATATGGTTAAGGGATAACTTTAAGTTGAAATCGTAGATGACCTTAAAATGAGTTTGACCCATGATGCTATAGACAGATCAGTTGTAAGTAAACTTAATCACAAGTAACATATATCCCAATTGGTTAAGTTCCTTCTCATGGTAACTTGGAGTAGTAACCTTAAAGTGTAGTTGACAACCTTTATCTAGCCAGTGGTTTGCAAATGACAAGAAGTACTAAAGAGTTACTTAGTTCTTAACTAACACCAAAGAGTCTACCAAAAATAGCATTGGAACTTTAGGTCTCTATTGGAGACTATACTCTTCGGTACACCGTATAACTTGATAATTTCATGCATAAAGAGAAAAGAAATAGCTGAAGCATTATTAGTTTTAATGTATGGTATGAAGTGTGCCATTTTGCTATATCTATCCACAATGACCATGTGAACACAAGTACAATACTTAGATTAGTGATTTTAAGACAAATTTTATAAAATGAAAGCTTTGAAAATGGTGTTGATCTTTTACCAACTGGTGTACTAGATCATGTGTAGTAATAAAAACAAGTATGTATTCATTAAGTCATTTCCATAAGGAGAAGGGTTAGTCTAAGTATCAGATTTTAACTTGCTACTTTAATCTAGGCTATTCGAATAAAGAGTTGAGGGATTGCAAAACAAAGTAAATGAGAGAATTTAAGGTAATTATAAAGGCATAGGCTTATGACATGCTTCCGATGTAGTGGTGAGGTTATGCCATTAGAATGTCGAGTATGGTCTTTAAGTGGGTTTTGATGGAATTTACTTGAGTTCAATTACGGATAGGGCATCTCACTCAACTGTGTAGCAAAAAATCTCTTTTAAGTCTCATTTTCCCATACGTTCAGCTAACCACATAATTCTTGTCACAATTAAGTATTCTAGTTATAAAAATTAGGAGTCAATCTCCTCTGAGTCTCATCACCTAATCCTAATTCACTAGAATGCATAAAGCAATATGAATTCAATGGAATCTCTACTCCTAATCTCCTCTCAGTCTCATGATTCTAAAAACCTATTTATTAACACTTTTAATCAAGAAAGGCTATGGTAGCAGAAGTAGCAAAGGTTGGATGTAATTAAAAGGGATCAGAAAAGTCTGTTTCCAACATCTTACTCAGTCATGAACTCATTGACATAAGTAGGAATTTACATAACTAATCTCCTTTCAATTTCATAATCGCGAAAACCCAATTAAGAGAATCATTTATAGTGCCTCAACAAACTTGCAATAGAGCATCATTTATCAAAATCCCAAATAAAAACACAAACCCATATCAAAACTACAAGATTTCACCAATTACATCATTCACATTATCATAAACCCACAAAAACACACTTAGCCACTCATAGTTTTAGCAAAAACAGAAAGAGAAAAAGCAAATGTAGCAACAACTTCCATAGATAATCAAGATAAAAAAATATACCCAAATGAGAACAAGAGTATAATGAAGAGTAAAGAGATAAACAAGCTAAAATCTACTTCAAATGCCAAATACTTCAAATACCAATAAGTATGTATATAAATCTAAAAACAAGTGTTAATGTTAGAGAAGTAGCAATAAAATAGTAAAAACAAGCAAGAGTTCACAAAATTACCTTAAACCTTAGGAAAATTCTAATTGCAGCTTACAAATTTTGCACAAAATGCAAGTATTTATAAGTTGATGCTACTGATCAATTGATAAAGGGGTCTACTGATGGATCGATAAATATGTGTCAGCTTGGTGTTCTTTCTATGTTTTATGAAACACAGTGTTTTAATGGCTAATGTTTAAGCTTAGAAAAAGCTTAGTCCTAATCTCTTCTATTGATTAATCGATAGGGAAGGTATTGATCGATTGATATGGTCGAATCCTCATCTGGCTAATTCTATTCTATCACTAATCTTTGCTCTAGATTAATCGTCCAAGAAATCGGCTCACCCTTAATGGTTCAGGGTATAGCGATCAATTGGTAGCATCTAGATTACAGCATCCTTCTCTTCTTGGCTCCCTTAATCGAACAATGGAGGCTACTAAGACCATGGTAGCCTCTGTATACCTGCAGTCATAAGATAAGATTAATAAAATTCAATTGAAAATGAATCTTTTTCATGTAATTTCATCAGTTTTGTTCAAGTTGGTCCATCTTGTACATAAACTCCATTTTTCTACGTAATCTACTACTTTCTTTCACATTTATGCACAAATATGGGCTTTAAAGTGTGGAAAATTTGTGTATTTTGAGTCGTGATCACCCCCACACCCCCCTACCCAAAACTTTAGAACCTTATTTATCCTTAAGCAAGCATTAAAAATCGATTTTTGTAGGAAATGACATATCAAGTGTATACTTCCTTTGTGCTCAATTATGATTGTGAGTATGTCATCTCATTGAAATCATAAAGTTTTCATACATTCAATCACGTAAAAACTTTTTGGAAGTGATGTCAAACTTGTTCCACTTGTAACTAGTCAATTGTACACAGATAAAAAA
The DNA here is from genome assembly GCA_024138015.1 of Lumnitzera littorea. NCBI lineage: Eukaryota > Viridiplantae > Streptophyta > Magnoliopsida > Myrtales > Combretaceae > Lumnitzera > Lumnitzera littorea. Next base: position 54,193,254 of record JAMXBB010000003.1, on the reverse strand, counting down.
TTGTGTAATTAACTCAGGAATTAATGGTTTAAAAAGTTAACATTCCCATTTAGATTAAACTTAAGAAACTTGAAGTTAGGTCTAACATTATAAATGAAATGAGAGGTCTTGGTATTTAATTGGCTGGCTTATGTATATACTTCTTCCTTATCGAGCTCTTGAGAATACCAATGCCATGCAAAAAGAGTGGCTACTGAATTATACTTTACTTCGCATCCTCGACTTTGATATAAATTTCATTTTTTGCTCTTTATTTTCATTTTGTATATCTAAATTTTCAACTTTCTCTATTTCTTTCATTTTCTTTCTTTATTTTTCATTTTTCTTTTGTCATGGGCTCACGATTTCACCTTATAATGATTTTTACTTGATTCCAATAATCCCTTCTTTTCATTCCTCTTTCCTCAATACGCACTTGTTATACATTTGTTAGGAAAGGTTTAGAGAATTCAATACCCGCTTCTATTCACAAGACATTAACAGATCACTAGATTCTTTAAAAGAATGGTGTATATAAACAGGTTAGCTTTGAAAGGACAAAAATTTGACATACAACCAAAATATTTCCCTAACTTCAATTCTTTAACCTTGCTTAAATTAAGCATAACTAAATAAAGCAAAGACACCATGAATTGATTACAAAGTACTAAAAAGTATTCATAATTGATTCATATGGGAACTCATTAAAAATTCAAGCCTTAATCACTTCCTTCTACTTTCATTCATACAAACTTTATAAGAATAATGATATACTCGAAGTGAAAGGTATGAAGTGTGAGCGAAAATGGATCTAACTTTTAGAAAAAAGATCATCTTATTAGGTGCATAAAAGGGTTGACTTTGCATGCACAAATTCAATTATCAAAGCCAACTTAGAATCTCATAACTTTGTATTTCATGTTTAATCTTCCTTGTTCTTAACTTTAAATTTCAAAAACATATTCATCAATTTAGTGCATGCATGATTGAAAAGTAAAAGAGGAAAGGTTAGAACAAAGCTTTCTTGGTTAAGGTCTTTTTGAGTCCTTGATTCCCTTTTGAAATTCCTTTGATGGTATCTTTGGATGATGGATTTGACTTTCCTTTATTTATTCTCAAGTGTTTGCATAACATAAAATAAACATAGCTAAATAGATTTTGAAATAAAAAGACTTGGACATAAACTTAACTAAAAAGGATAGGGAAAAGATGATGGGTTGAGTTGCCTCTCACTAAGCGCTTGTTTTTAAGCCTTCATCTAGCTTTTTTATGTTTCCTTTATGGTGAATCCTCTAAATATGCAATTCTTTTTCACTTCTTCTTCTTCTTCTTCTTTTTCCTTGAAAAAGGCTTTTAGCATGTACCTGTTTACTCTAAAAGTTTCTCCTTCCTCTCCTTTAACTTCAATTGCTCCATGAGGCAATATCTTAACTATTGTGTATGGCCTTATTCACTTCAAACAAAGCTTATTAGGGAATAACTATAAGCAAGTATTGTATAAGAGAATCTTTTACCCCACTTCGAAATTCTTGTGGAGTATTTTCTTATCATGCCACCTCTTTGTCTTTTCTTTTTAGATTTGAGGATTTTCAAAAGCTTCATTCCTAAATTCTTCTAGTTCATTCAATTGAAGCATTTGGTGATCTCATGCTAAGCTTCTATCAAAATTCAAGAATTTTATAGCCCAATATACTTAATGCTTAATTTCAATCGAGAGATGATAAGCTTTTTCATAAACCATTTAGTAGAGGCACATTCCTATAAGGTTCTTTTAGGCTACTTTATATGCTCGCAATGAATCATCTAGATTGGATGCCCGACCCTGCCTTAAAGTACCGATAGTTTTCTCTTGAATCTATTTTAATTCTTGATCAATAGTTTGATCTATTCGCTAATCTAAGGATGATATGGTAATGCAACTTTGTGTTTAACCCCATACCTAGCTAATAAATTCTCAACTTGTTTATTACAAAAATATGTTCCCCTATCACTGATATACCAAAACATGTGAAGATGTTAGTCTTGAGAAACTTGAGGACATTCTTAGAATCTTTAGTGGGTAAGGCAACTACTTCCACCCATTTAGAGACATAATTTACTATCACCAAGATGTACTTATTTAACAATGATGTGGGAAATGGTCTCATAGGTCTATCCCCCAAACATAAAAAATCTTGACAACTAGAATTTCCTATTTTGGCATTTCATTCTACCTTGAAATATTACTTGTTTGCTAACATCTATGACATTTTATCACATATTATGAGACCCAGTCTTCAACCTACTACCCAAGACTTGAAGCAATGGCTCACTTGACGTAGGAAGTATAATAGAGGCAAGCAATAAAGTAAAGTTATTAAGAGATGCTCAAGAAATAGTTTAAGTCAAGTGACCTTACTCGAACTATTTGATATTGAGGCTAATTAGGGCCTTTGGACAATTTTGTCCAAATTTTAATATAAGTTTATAAAAATTAGACAAATAGTCTTAGAAATATCAATTTCTCAAAATAAAATATTTATAATATTTAATCTCAATAAAATATATTTTTACCGGGTATGATTAGAAATTATTGGAAACCTGAAATTAAAGTTTAGAATGATTATGAAACCTTAGAGATAAATTATTTGGATACAAAAATTATAAAGTGACCTAAATTAATATATAGATATAATGCGAGTATTTCAGGTATAATTATTGTCAAGCTTGGCTTTTTACACTCTCAATTCTTCTTATAAAATTAGGCCTCCTTTAAATTGATTAATACTAAACCTTACTTGCTTAATACCAATCATTGACTAGGGTTTAAAGAAAACCGTTTTTTTATTTGAAATATATCGGAGTCACCACCTAATAGGAGTTGGGAAAAAGGGTTAAGTTATAACCAATTGGGTTGGTTGCTTATAACTTAGTTATCAATCTATTAATTAAAAAACTAATTTATAAAACAGCTTTTTGAAAACCAGAGATTTAGGTCCGGAGGCTAATTTATTAAACCTTAAATAGGTACCATTTTTTAATTTCTCGAATTTAACTTCACTTTTCAAATATACCCTTTCTAATTTCTAAAACAGCTAATTATGATATATACGACTAAATTGATCAATTTATACAAATATCCAAAAATGGAAAAAATTAAACTTCCATATCTTAAGTTGCCCCGTACTAACATACGGCTGCCTATGTACCCGCTATTCAGGATCAGACTTTCTAGTTCATTTACAAAAAACATAGCGTGTTAATTGATTTTAATTTTTGAAAAATAGCCGGGTTTCCATTTTTACCCATTTTGATTTATTTAAAGAAAAATTTCTAAGGGTCTTAAATTGGTTTGATTTTTTTGGAAATTTGAAAGGGTCCTAATTTTAAAAAATGATAAATTACTCTTATTTATTTGAAAAATAATTTTTCTAAGTGATATGGTAACTTTATTATTTTTATCATTATTTAATTTTTATTATTTATTGATTTTATATTTTATATTTTTACTTCTTTGGTCAAAATGCAAAAACAAAAATAAAACTAAACCACCCCCC